>VXBZ01002920.1:271493-326015 GCA_013399135.1 Heliornis fulica
CAGCTCGGTGGTGGTGAAGTCATAACCAAAGCTGGGAGCCTGCTCAAGCTCCTGTAGGAAACAAGACGTTCCCTATTGCTTCTGCCGAGCGGGGCCAGGCTGAGGTTACACGCTTCGGCATCGATGCAGGCTGCTTTGCCGCTCTCAGGGTTTCCTCAATATAATCTGTATCAGAATGCAGAGGGAAAGAGATTAAAGCTAAAACCTCGGGAGAAGATTTCTGGGAAGCTGCTGCATTCATTTCGCTTTTGTCCCAACCATATCTCATGGGAGCGCTGAGCCATCTTTGCCACCTACTGTCATGAGACACACTCAACTGTGACTGTCACCCACAAGAGCCAAATCCCTCTCTGCTGCTCATTCACTCATCCACAAAAAAAAAAAAAAAAGGAAAAGAAGACAAACCACCAAAAAGTCAGATTTTCTCTTAATTTTCCCAGCTCCAATGTGCTGTTTGAGGAGGAAAAGTTCCTTCTGTACATTACTGCCCAAGAAAGTAAGTGGCTTCTCTCAGGACATTTCTTTATTAATACCTGTAACATATCTTCACACAGATTTCTCCCTGCTGTTCCGAAAGAACATACCCTGAAGAGGAGGATATGGGATGATTTTATGCTGGCTCTACCTCTGGTACAAACTCTCCATGGGGACCTTGCTTAGAATCATAGAATCATAGAATTGTTAAGGTTGGAAAAGACCCTTAAGATCATCCAGTCCAACCATTAACCTACTGCCACCAAGTCTACCCTTAGACCATGTCCTCAAGCACTGCATTTTCCCATCCTTTAAACACCTCAAGAGATGGGGACTCAACCACCTCCCTGGGTAGACTGTTCCAGTGCTTGATGACTCTCTCAGTAAAGAAGTTCTTCCTAACATCTAACCAAAATTTTCCCTGGAGCAACTTGAGGCCATATCCCTGAGCACCTCAACTATCCATCTTGTAACTATTTGGGAACTGAGGAGGGACTAGATAAAGAATCAACAGGAGGATCCCTAAAAAGTGATTTTTAAAAAAAAAAAAAATTAACCAGCTTTATTCTGTGTATGACTATCCAGGCCACTCTGTTTTCAGAGGACTTGGGTCCCTGAGAGCACTGCTAGAAGGGGGGCTTCCGTTTGATACTGAATATCTTTTAAAAACTGCAGCAAATCGCAAGTAGTCGCAGATGCGCTTACCTTGAGACACTCATGTAGCAGCGTGTCTGATTATAATTATACCCCTGTGAAAATTTTTGGTGGACCAAAGGACTTAATACCACAAACCTCACTGATCACATCATCGTAGGTGTGAATTTATGCAGGATTAAACCCTGCCTTCAGCTATGAAGCAATTAATTGTTATAAGCGAAAAATAAGCCGGGGTGGAAGGAAAAAGACAAGGTTAAAACACTCCATAAGAAAAAGAAGATTTTTTTCACTACTGGTAGGTATTTCTTTCACTGAAGTCAATTGCTGGGGAAGCTGCTGTCCCAGGCTCTTTTCTTACGAGACAAACTACAATTTACTCTGATTAACTCTGGGAAATGAAACCTGATTTTAATTCCAACTGTGTAAGCATCCATGTGCCAGAGTGCTCTCCCTGGAGAGTCCCTACAGTTCATTGGTCTGGTTTGCAGTCCCCTGAGAGCTGCTGAGACGCTGGAGCTGTGCACACTGTGGGCAGGCATGGGAGTAAACCACTGCCCTGGCTGCTGGGAAGTGACCACCACCCTGAGACCACCATGGACCAAGCCAGCTGTGTAAATGTGCGAGGAGAAAGCATGGGAAGGAAGGTTTGACTCGAGGACTGAGCAGGAGAAGAAGTGAGTTGGTTCAAACACCCAGCTCTGAGTATTGCTCCAAGGGAGGTGTTTCTGCTGGGACTGGAGTGGAAGAGCATGGTGTGAGTGCTTGGGAAAGGCATTGCACAGCCAAAAAGAAAACTGCCCAGTTACCTTAGCTGGCTCAGCTGCAGACTTTAACATGCTTTCCACTTGTTCAGAGCTGTGCTGAGAGCTCTGCTCCTGTGGGAAAGATCTTCTTGTAGAAAGGATATTTGCTCAGTTCTTCTCCTGAAAACTTTCCAGGATGCTCAACTCCCCCAGCACACACAACCACGTAAAGATGAGGTTTGGCAGAGGAGCCTCCCTTCTCCTGTTTCTCTGGCATAAACATGACATTCATAAGTAAGCCATGCTGAAGTCACCTGGTTATTGAGGTGTAAATCCACACCCTGATGGTGAATCTTATCCCTGTCAAGAAAAACACTAATTCACCTGTGGGTGGCATTATCCCTTCTTGTAAATGATCACTATCCTAGTGAAATCAGGTGAAGATCTACACTGAACTGTTTATCCCTTTCCCCTTTCTTCCTCCACAGTCAAGGGATAAATTGGGATGTCCAAGAGGTGAGAGGAGCAGTTTGGAGCTGGCCTACAGCCCTCTCTGCTGAGCAGGAGATGGTTCTTTGCAGTGAAAAGCTTTGGTGTTGGCATTGTAGCATTAAGCTGCTGCAGCCATAATGTTTTAAGGGTACCCATAAAGTTAAGCTGGATTTTACCCCAAAATATTCAGATGAAATGAATGAGGAAAGGGGAAACAAGAAATTCCTGGAGACCTGGGCTCTCCTTCCTGTCTGTATCTGCCTCTGCCATCAGGAATGGTCTGTGAGCCCTTCTAGAGATGGAAGGGTGGATCTGTAACATCCATAATACCTGGGACGTGAGGATGAACCCCTCTAATAGCTTTATTCAGGGTTACTCACCACAGATTTTACCTCCTCTGTCTCCAGTCTCTCTGCCATTGCTGTCCTGTAAGGGCAGCAGGAGGCACCTGCTGTCCCCCGGTTCTGTATGATGGCTGACCTGCATGGGGTGTCTCCACTAAGATGTTTGATGCCCATATTTGAATGAGAAGATTGCAGACGTTGAGGATGTTCTGCCAGAAGCCCCAATGGTTTGGCAGATTTCCTGAAGCTCATGCCCCTTCTTGCTCTCATTGATGTCCGTCCTAATTATTTTACATATACTGTTCTTTCCTGCATGAAAGAGTGTTTCCACAGTTCTGAAAGTGTGAGAAGGAGGCTTTGTTGTCTGCTATTACTCATGTAATTAGGCAGTACTGGTAACTTTATGTAAAGGATATGAAAATAATTAGGCTGCTTTTGGCCAAGCTCATTGCAAACATCAGAAACCCCTGAATTCAGATTGATTTTGTGCTTTTTCTAGGGTTGCTGTAATCTTTAGATGAGTTTAGCCAGCTAGGCTGATGGCACAGCCAGGCTCATTAGGGCTTTCTGTCCCTTTGCTGATATATATCAATCTCTTAAATCATGAACTGAGCCACTACCATTACTAATGGCTGGGAAACATTCTAAATAAAACTTGTCACCAGCTCTGCTAACCATGGAGCATGTAAGTCTTAAACAAAAATATCTCTGTAGGACTAAAGGAACAAATAGCAGGCTTGCTGTTCTGTTAGTTCAGTGAACTGCTTTTCACTCCTGTCTCTGGTTCCCTTTCTGCGTAGCGACGCACGCCCCATTACCAAAATGCTCATGTAAACAGTGGGGAGGAAAGCCTTCTGTGTGGCTTTGCTAAGTTCACACGTTGTGTGGGCAATATGACTCGACAGAATTTCAATGAGATTCGCAAGCCTCTGCGCTTCTGCACGGGGAAATATCCCATAACTCATAGTCTCTCTTTATTGGCTCGGGGTTTTTTCACACAATAATTTATATGAATGCAAAAAGGGAAAGTGCTTTGACAAAACAGTCAAGACTATCTTTGAAGAACCTGAGGAAATTTTGTTTTGGGTAGAACTATTCATCCTGTAATTAGAGCACTTCAATGAAAACATGGCATACCTCAAAACTTGTAACCTGTTGCTATGCCCAGCGCTCCAGAAGTTTCTTTGCTTTTTATTAGTCAGTGTTGTCCTCTGAATTGTAAATGAGGCATCAATTTGGGGATTGTGATGTTATTTAATTTTAGTGTTAGGTCTTCACCATTTGGCTCCAGATGTTACTGAAAAGGTTCCAGTTGTTCTTGTTTGTGCTGTATCCTCATGTATTCTTGATGTCTCCACAGCTATTACTTTATCATAGCAGTGAAAGTGGACTTAAGCATTGCTTGCAGTATCCAAACTGGTGTGAATCATGAGCAGTTCAAACCGCTACTTACTTTACATTGCATAAAATATACATCAGACAGAATCACAGACTGGTCTGGGTTGGAAGGTGCCCCAAGTATCATCGAGTTCCAAACCCCCTGCCACCAACCTCCAGGCCTGGATCCAGACAAGGTTGCTCAAGGCCTCATCCAAACTGGCCTTGAACACCTCCAGGGTTGGGGCATACACCACATTTCTGGACAGCCCATTGACACAAAATTTATGCTGGGTGCTCCAATGGAGTGTGAATGTGGCTTTCCTTCTCCCTGTTTCCAAGCAGCTCTTCCCAGACTATGCATTTGCATATCTTTGGTTTGACTTTGTTTTTTCACTATTTCTCCCAGTGGTGCTAGATCTGGTTTATATGTACTGGTGTCAGCTTCTAGAAGAATGTAGGTCCTGCAATGGCTGATAAAATTTCACATTGTACAAATAGCAAGGCAAAAAAACCAACCCCAAAAGCCACCAAGGAAACCCCTAAACAAAAGCACTTTGGTGTGACCTTTATATTTATGCATTAAAAAGTTTCAATACTATATGAGGTTGAGATGCAGATTGAGTAAAATCTTTTCCTTCCAACTTTGAGCATCTCTAGTTTTGAGGAAGTCTGTGGACTTACTATAGGAAAGTGGTAGAGAGGAGGCAAGACAGTCTTACCCACGGAGACAATGATGTGAAGCCTCGGTCTTCATTTTGAGTACAAGACCATGAGAATCAGGAACATGTTAGAAAGCAGAGGCCAAGCGGTCGGTACTGTGTGGGTCAAAGCTGACATGTGAGGGTCAGGCAGTCTTGGGAAATGGGAAGCAAACCCATATCAGCCACAACCTACTGGTAAGACAAAAGTAGGAGGTGCACATCACAGAGTCTGAAAAAGAAGCTAAGTTGTGCGGATGTGGATAATGGACTGCATTTGAGTGACGGGGCTGTGAAGTGTGGGCTGACCAATGCTGTTGGCATCAGCAAGGTATATTGTTTTGCAAATGCCAGTGGTGCCAACCTTCTGGGTGAGAGGGCACCAAGGGGACCTGTGCAAAGTGGGATGTGGGGCTGGGTTCCCCATGAACCCGGAGAAATTCCCACCAGGCAAAGTGTCTGTGCTGAGCCTTGTTCCCATCCACACTACAGCAGTTGCTGCTCTGCAGCATCAGGCAAAAATACTGCTTTCAATCTTATAATGTGCTGCCCAAGCAAATGTAAAATATTTAATCTGGCATTGCCAAAGGGGTGCTTTATGACTTATGCCAAATTACATTATATAAACATAATTAAAGGGTTAGCTTTGTTTGAATCTGTCATTCTAAGCAATAAAGATGTCAGATAATTTAGTGTTACATTTTGATACTCACCCTATTAAGCTAATAAGTGTTTTTGTGTGTGCATGTCGTATATGCGAGCCATGCTCGTAGAGTGAGGTTTCTTTAAAGGTGACCAGTCTGAAGATCTTGCTGATAGAGTCCAGGAACATTGTCTTCTACAAAACTGGCTCCCAGCACTTACTTTTGAGCCTAGATACCTGCAGTTCCCAAAACCGCTTGGGGAGGCTGAGAAGGGCAGAAGTCCCTCCCCTTAAATCCGAGGCAGCAAGGGTCTGGGCAGGGGTACAGGGAGGTGCTGTCACTGCTGCCGGCGAGAACTGCATGCATTAAAGGTGGGACATGACTCCTCCAATCCAAGACTTGTCAAGCTGTGATGGGTAAGGATTTAGTAGGAAACATGAAAAATTCCTGATGCTTTTCATGAGAAACAGATTTCTAATGAGCTGTCTCTTCTGCTCAGTAGACCCTTCCAGCCTCGTCCATTGCATTGTGCCCAGTAGCAGGTAGCATCCACGTATCCACCGTGCCTCACCATGGGAGCATCGCTTTAGCCAAGTCTTGTCCTGGTTTTTGAGGTGGGAGAGCAGTGGTGTGGTTGGAGATGGGGAAGGATTTGGCTGGGCACCTGCTCGTGCTGCAGGGAGCAGCCCTGGCGTGGTGTGGCATGGATCAGAGCGGTCTGTCCTGGGCACAGCTGTGTCCTTAGCTGCTGAGGAGATGGGGCAGTTTTGGGTTGTGATGGTAAGTGCTTCGGGCACCAGGGCTGGAGCAGGCTGACATGCTGGGTACTCAGTCAGTTGCTTCTGGAGCAAAAAACCACCCTCCCTCCCCCGGGCACTCTATTTTGAGACCTGTGTTACAACCACTAAATCAAGGAAAAACAAACCTAAATCCTGTCAAGTACTAGGACAAATATTTTCAAGGATATTTTAGGGTTTATAAAAAATATTAAACTAGAGAGTAAAATACACTTTATATGACTAAATTGTCTTGATTTTAAAGACCTGGACTCTTTACTGCGATGTAGAAAGTAAAGATAGCCCTGAATCTAAGACTTACGCTATCAGTGTCTGAGAGTATTTATGTATTAGTAGGCACAATTATCCTCTTGAAATCTGTTGTCAAGATCAGCTTTGTTTAACACTGGCTTTCCTTTCGGCTGCAGTTGAGTAAACGCACTGAGCCATAACATGCTGTTCGTTCACCTCTCCAGAACAGCAGGCACACACAGAGCTGAATTTGTCATTCGTGTACCATTCATATAGCATAAAGCCTCCTATTTAATGTTGAGAAGTTGCTGTTGGATGCATGAACCAGCCAGGCACACTAGAGGGTTAAAAAAAAAAAAAAAAAGAGTTCAATTAAAGACCAGGGCAAAAATAGATTCATGTGTTTTCTGTTTCAAATTAAACTCTTATAAGCCTCTTTCCCAAATTTCTTCTGTTCAAGTTTTGGATCCAGTCCTAAATGCTGGGTCTGAAACCCCAAATTACACTGCAGTTTGTGCCCACGTCAGTGACAGGCTGGATCCACACAGCAGATACAACCACACTGAGACCCAGGGAGGCCTTGGGTCTCCTGCCTGGGCTCAGCAGAGCTCCATTGCTCATGTGGGTCCTCTATGCCATGCCAGACCCCCTCCATGTCTTTCCCCCCACAACCCCCTGTCTAACCCACCCTGAGCAGTCTAGGTAAATATAACCTATTCTATAAAAGTAATAGGATCTGTATTAGCTGTGAGGACTAGTAGGGGTTAAGTCTTTTATAAGTTAAATTAATAAATTAAACTTGGTGGGAGAGCTGCAACGTTTCCCAGTTGTTAACCAAGTGTCACAACAAACCTCCTCATTTTCAGAATGGTATCTAGGGGGGTATCTGTTTTTCTAATCTGGGGTTTGTTTGGGCTCATCTCTACAAAAATATTATTTTAACCACCCTTTGTATTTAATTTCCAAACTTTTCCTTCAATGTGCTTTGAGAAAAGATTCTGCCAAAGACAGAAATGCTTTGAGCCCTGGAAAGCATTTTTTGCCATGTATATGGAAGGCGGTGTTTTGCTTGGCTTAACTTGTGAAATACATGGCACAACCTGCGTGAAATATTTGAGGCTGTGAGGAGACATGAGCAATTCTTAAAGGGGGAGGAAAAAAAAAAAAGAGAAAAAAGTTAATTTTCATTCAATGGTCTCATTTGCTTATAGCCACACCCAGACAGGAGGTGTGGGGTAGAGCAAGGAGGAAGAGTTAGTTTATGAACTTGTAAAATTAAAGTTATTATAAAGTTAAAAAGAAACAAAACATCCCCTGCCTCACCCCTCTTCCCTACCCCCAAAAAATAAAGCTCAGACTCATGGCAAGGTTTCTACATATGTGAGCAGGAATTAAACCATTAGTGTTTGATAAAAATTCATGAGGCTTTCGAAGCACCAGGGACGGAGATGAAAGCTCTGCCTCCTGTGCTCAGGTTGTGGGGAAAAGGGCTGCCAAGTGCCCCCATCCTCACCTGGGTGGGCTTTTCCAGTAACGGGTCACAGCATGGGGTGGAAGGGTAATGGAGAGGCGAGTGGGTTGTAGGATTATTTAGGCTGGCAGGGACCTCTGGCAGTTTCCTGTTTGACCTCCACTCAAAGATGGGTCATCAGTGAGTTGCTGCCTCCGTGGCCACCTCTTCTGAACTTGGAGTGGCCGGCTGGCTCCCAATGAAGGCGTGGAGATGCCAGAAGCAACTAAATCTGTCTCAACCCACTGGTTAGCATTGAGCTCAAAACAGATCAGCCCCTAGGTTGCCTTGTTACAGGTCAGTGTTTCTTGGAGGCTTGGACGTGACAGAGGAATTGGGGATGAAGCCACATTTGGTGGCTCAGCCTGTGCCTGCCCTTCCATGGCATATTTCAAAGGGCGTCTTTGACCTTGTGTGTGAAATGCATGGCTCCCTCACTCCTGCCCAAAGTGCTGAGCTTTGGGCTACTAAGAGGCTGTGACAGCAAGAGCGGTGTGTTGTCATGCTGCCTGCTGGCCATGCATTGGGTCAAGGTGAGGGTGATCAGCCGTTAATTGTACCCTCATGCTCCCAGGGCCCTGTGATACCCCACCAGAGCAAATAGAGATGATAATTGCGCCTCCCAGATTTCCAAATAAATCCACAGCTCTGCAGAGGGTTAAGGTGTGGGTGGGGGAAGGCAGAGCACCAGCAGAGGAGGAGTTGGGATTGCTGCAAGACCCAGCAGACGTGGGACATAAACGGGCTCCTCAGCACAGCTCCTGCCTGTAGCTGGTGGGCTCTTTGTGCTCTAATTCACTTGTAGTTAATTGCTTAACACTTTGCCTGGCAGTTTTCCTGACATGCCTCTACCTGCAAGTGAATGTGTTCTCCTGCAGCCCCTGGCAGAGCAGACTGTGCCCCAGCTGGGAAAGTTCCTTGGTGAGATACTGGAGGGCCTGGGAAGGAGAGCCAAAGCTTGGAGGGGCCAGCTGGCCCTGTGAGCACCTTGGCCAGGGGGTGGTGTTTGCTTCTGAAAAGCACTCATTTGATTTATTTTTTTTTTTAATTGTGAAGTGTCCTCTGGAGTCATCTCAGGGTGTTGTCAAGGGCAGCTTCTTCAGCTCAGGGGAAAGTGTGGGTCTGGTAGCTGAGGGACAGATAGGATCAGCAGGCTGGGAAGCTGCTGAGGTTGGGAGGTTTGCACAGCTAGGGCTAGCATGGGCTGCTATGGTGGCTTCTGTGTCTGCAGCACAGAGTGGGCACTGCACCAGTTGTTTGGTTGTATCCCATGTCTCTTTGATGCCTCTTCATTTGTTGTTTCCTTGCCACTGGTGTTTTGGAGGGGGAAGAAGAGATTTATAGACCTTTAAAGAAGAAAGAAATGTTGCAATGAGTCTGATGCAGGCCAAAGTGCATTGACACCACCGGTCCTGCCAGTATTCTGTGCAGTGTGAAGCTACAGCTTGTGATCCACAACATTGTGGTGTGCAGTCCTTAGCATGTCCATGTGTTATTTCTGGAGGCTTACAAGGCTTCATTTTCCTCTGCAGGCCTCCGTAACTCTAGTGCAAAACTCATCCGGGTCAATAAACCAAAAAAGGCTAGAATTTGCACTCCTAGCAGGAAGAGTTGGAGACCTGATGATGCCCACAGATGTTCCTGTGGATTATTTCCTCAAGTGTGTCTTTTCCTGCAGCTGAAGCAAATCTTGGATGAGACCAAAACTTCCAAGAAGACCTCAGAGAATGGCTGGTTCCTGATGCAGTCTGTCTGCACTGGTTCTTCTAAGGTTCCTCCCAGCAGAAGCAGCTCCTCTGCCCTGACTATCAACCATAGAGCTTTCCAGCCCGAGCTCTGTAGCTTGTCTACAGCATGAGCTTTTACCACAGATGGTGGGAAAAATTTGCATTTTGAGTGATACAAGGGTTCTCCCTTTTAGGCTTTAGAAGCAGAGCCCATATGGGGCCCTGGCACTTCTGCTGCAGGACTCATTAAATTGGTGTGCCCAGTGCCCGCTGCATGCCAGGCGAGTGAGCACCAATGTTTGTGAACCCTTCTATGGAGATAACTGAGCTGCAGGAAGGGGAAGAAGCTGAAAGGTAAATGGGAAAACAGCTGCCAGGGTGTGGTGGTTTGCCATCATGTGATCAGGATGACTTAAATAACCAATTGTGGAGCAGGCAGGACTATTGCCTCCCATGCTCCACCAGTGAGAGCGATGTGCTGCTGTTATCAAGCTGCTGGTTTTTGAGCCATACACAGAGGCTACAGGGATCAGAGGAGGATGGGCTGGGAGGATTTAAAGGGATGTTTTTGCCTTGGAGAAGGGGAAGTGCTGAGCAGCTGAGACAAGTGCAGCTGGTCTCATGCAGCTGAGCTGTGAGGACACTGACCTGCTCCTGCATGGGTGATAGGAAAGGCTTTGAGGAGGCAATATGACTCTCTGAGATGGGGGAATGGTTGCACAGTGAAACACAAATTGTTGTGTGCACACACACAATGTGTGATGCTCAGCTCTTCCCGGGCTGCAGGTGGGCTTTGGGAGGAGCAGGGCTGGAAACGGAATGTCCAGGGACGAGTGATGGAGCTGCGGGAGCACGTCTGGAAATGCTGACCATGCAGAGGGATGTTTCCATCTTCCTTGTCTTCACTGCTGGTCCTTGAAATTTCTCTTGGTTTAGCACATGGCTTAGATATATTTTGGAAGAACTAAAAATTGGGGAAAGAAAAAACACTCAAGCACCTCAGTGTCGTGAGCATGAGTCCCAGATGGGTGCTCTGTTCAGCCAGACAGGTTCTGCCATCCATACTCGGTTTGATCTTCCAAATTAACAGGGTGTGGTCTTTGATATTTCCAAGTTGTATGGCAAGAAATAACGTGTCTGTAAAGTTTTAATCCTGGGTATTACCTCTCCTCTAAACTTCAGAGATATACTGATATACACACCCTGCCTTCCCGTGTGCGGGTGGATAATTAGGAAGAAAAAATCCTGTTGTCTATATGTTGGTACATGTTCTTCTAAGTAATCCTATTTTCCATAGGCATCACATGTGGCTGAAACGCAGTCGTTATTGGGTATCCTGTGTGCTTTGTGGCGTGCTGTGCCCATAAACAGAAAGTGAGATGAATTTCAGTACCAAATCATTTTGCACAAGAGAACTGAACGAGAGCTTCGGAGCCCTGTTCCAGTACAGGAAGGAATTTCATTTTCTTAGAGGACATTTAAGGATGATATAAATGGAATATAATATGGTGGGCCCGTGCCAACCTCATGAGGTTCAACCAGGCCAAGTGCAAGGTCCTGCATCTGGGTCGGGGCAATCCCAGGCACAACTACAGACTGGGTGGAGAGTGGCTCCTGAGCAGCCCTGAGGAGAAGGACTTGGGAGTGCTGGTGGATGAGAGGCTCAACATGANGCTGGAGCACCTTTCCTATGAGGACAGGCTGAGAGAGTTAGGGCTGTTGAGCCTGGAGAAGAGGAGGCTCCGGGGAGACCTTATAGCGGTCTGCCAGGACCTCAAGGGGGCCTACAAGAAAGATGGGGAGAGGCTGCTCAGTAGGGCCTGTTGTGACAGGACAAGGGGTAATGGTTTTAAAATAGAGGGAGGGAGATTTAGCTTGGATATTAGAAAAAAGTTCTTTACTGTAAGAGTGGTGGAGCACTGGAACAGGTTGCCCAGGGAGGTGGTGGATGCCCCATCCCTGGAGATGTTCAAGGCCAGGTTGGATGAGGTCCTGAGCAACCTGATCTAGTTGGGGTTGTCCCTGCTTCTTGCAGGGGGTTTGGACTGGATGGCCTCTGGGAGTCACTTCCAACCCTAATCATTCTATGATTCTATGATTCTATGAATATATTGGATTGAATGATCATGTGGATTCTTACCTCTGATTTTTTTATTTTATATCTTTTCATGTTAAAAGTAAACTGAACAAATCAAATCCTCTAATTAAAATCCTCTTGGCTGGGGATATGAATAGTATGTAAATATTTCCATTTGCCAGCTTCACCTCCTAAATGGGGATACAGAAATGCATAGCCTATACCTCTTAAAAGGTAATATTTTATTCTGACACCAGCCTGGCCCAGTTGTCTGCATCTCTCCATATCATATGCCACGAGTCAGGAAAACAATCCCTTAAATCTAAGGCAGTTAGAGAAAAAACTTGTTTCTTGGTTGTTTTTTTGTTATGTTTGGTGGGTTTTTTAATGAATTCCTAAATGCCTCTTTTTTAAAAAAAAAGAAGCCAACAAAACTGTAACAAACCCCAAATAAAAGCCTTGCACCTTCCTCCAGGTGAATGCTGACTTTTGACTGAGACAATGGCAACCCCTCTAGTTCTGCTTTAAATGCTGATGTCATGGATCTTTAGTGACATGGAGTTATGCTGGGCACTGGCTGAAATCTGAGCACATAGCAGAAATACATACAGTGGTTAAAGAGATCAGGGGAAAATGATACTTGGAGTTATTATGAAGAAATTCCAATGTATCTTCACTGAAATTAATGAGTTTATTTTGGGCTAATTCTCTTGTAAGGAGGTGGTTAGCAGCAGCAAGGATAAGAAAGTGTCTTTCTCTGAGAGACAGGAGAAAGGACTGACTGCAAGCTAGGAAATTATGCAGAATTGGTCTGTTAAGAAAAACCTTCTTTTACTAGAACTTGGATTTCTTTTTAGACATTGTTGGGGAAATAACAATTGCAGACATTAATTGGAACAGTAGCAAGGTGTGTGTGAGGGACATGACTGGTGTGGTTTAAAGTTTGAGGTTATTCACATGGTTTTCTCTGGTTGCATCACATTTTAGAAAAGTAAAATACCCCAACCGAAGAGATGATGAGGGAGAGGACACCAGCCCTGTCTTCAGCAGCCCTCAGCAAGGCAAATCTTTCTCATGGGTTTACATCCTCGGCTGCAAGTGAGGGTGGTCCCTGTGCCCCACTACATACCCGGTTGTGCCCTGCTGAAGCCCCAAAGGTCTGAGGTTCCTTTGGACCTTGATGTCCTTGGGGTGAAGCACTGCTTCTGGTGCCCCCCTGACACCCAGAGACACTGGATTAAATATGGACTACCATGCCTGGAGGTGTTGACTCTGGGGCTGGATTGGTCCTCCAAGCTTCCGAGGCTCCTGTGAAATGCCATTTGCCGATACACAAATACATCATACAGCCCAATTTGACAGCCATGGGGATACTGCTCTTCATGCTGCTGCTGAAAGGTCTGTTGAACCAGCCAGTCCTGTAGCCAGTTTGCAACTTCTGCCGTTTTACAGGAGATTTACAGAGACCGAGTCATTGGGTTGACTAGATTATCTTGTCACTGCATTGAATAACCCCCAGGAAGGCCAGGATGCCCTGTGAGACCATCTGCAACCTGTACCCTGTCTTCAGAGTCTGAAATGTAGAAATCCAGTCCTGCAAAGAGACCTCCATGGGCACAGAACATGCTCTATTATAATGGGGACTGCGACGTTCCCAGGCGTGGCTGTGAAGTGTTTTCAGGGTAATGGTATAGTAGGTAGTATGGTGCTGTAGTTTTTGTTTAAGTGCATCCAAATGGCTTTAAAGGAAAAAAGAAAGCACCCCAACAGACACCTGGGATTTGACATTGTGCTGTTCAATCCCAGGCACATGCAGATATGTGTTTGTGTTTATCACAGGGCTGGTGTGAAAAAATATAGATGAGGTTTAGGTCTTCAATCTGTGCTTTTAAGGTGTGTGTACTCACAAATGCTGCTATTAATGTGGCATTATCACAGGTAATGTTGTCACCTGGCAGTCCCAGGGAGGTCCTAGTGTATATGGAAGGGTCCAACCCTTCCCCTGGCATCAGGCACCTAATAGTGAATGGAGAAAACGTCATTTAAAGGCCTTTGACAGGTATCTCTGTACTCAGGGGGGCTTAATTAGAGAAAAGCGGTGTGGATGACAGCTGGCTTCCACTTTGGCAGCAGGACTATTCAGGGACAACCATGAGCAGGGGTAACCAGATGGATGATGAGCCAGTTCACACCCAGAGCTCATGTGAAGGTGTGTGTGTGGGGAAAGTTATGCTTGAGATGAATGGAAGAGGGGAGGTGCTGGAAGAAACATTCTGCATACAGGGTGTGAGAGGTGTTGACCAGAGCGACACTGGGTGTGCATGGGATGGATTTTGTGCATGTGGATTTGTGAACAGATGGGGTCAGGCCCCTCTGGTAATGCACTGTCTGGGCAACTGTGCACAGGGGATAACCCTCTGGTGTTCAACAGACAGGAAAAAAGGATGGAAAACAAGTCAGATTGCTCGCAAAGAATCAACCCTGCCTTTATGGAAAGGCAAATAGTTATTTTAAAGGCCAGTGAAGGTGTGCTTAAAGCAGGGAGTGGATTATGAGAAAGAGTTAAATCTCAATACATACAAAGTCCTGGAAAGGAAAGGATATGCTTTCAAAGCGAGCGTGTACAGCTGCTCGCACTTGTTCACTAACCCTTCCAAAATGTGTCCCGTGGGCATTCCCACACAGCATCAAGCGAAATGCTGATTCAGGAGGAAGCCTTGTTGCTGAATGGCAGACGTTCAAGTTACCACTTGCTCTCTGCCCCCTCGGATGGTGAGGCTGCCAGGGCCTTGCTCCAAATCTGCCCTTCCCCCATCTTCCAGTCCCCTTGCCCACCCCCTGTTGGATACGGACACTGATTCATTTTTCATATGACCACATGCATGTTAACGCACATTGCGAGAGATAACAAAACTTAGACATGCTGGTGGATGCTGCTGGGGTATGAGCAGCTTCGTGCTGCTCAGAAAGGTGAACCTGAAGCATCTTTGCCCCTGTCATATACCAGATGACATGCACAGAGCTGAGAGCAGAGCTGGGAGCTGTGCATCACTGTTACACCCTTCACCTAGAGCAAATTATGTTTACTTCAACTTAGAGGTGTAAAATGCTCCTGGCAGTGCTAGCAAAGGGAGGAACAGAGGGTGGGACAGGAGCCCTTCAGGCACTTGTCCTCCGAGGAAGATGTCAAGGGAAGAGGAGCCTGACAGATGTGTGCAGAAAATGTCTCTTGGGGAAGGGCAGCACAGATCAACCTTTGGGATGGCACCAGAAGGGTTGTGATAAACCAGGGTTTCCTTTTCTCCATGAACATGTCACCTTGGTGGATCCAACTTTCTTCCTTCCCCCTTCTTCTTCCCACCCCTTCCACTATTTTTGTCGTGAGATTGAGCTATTAAAATGTTAATCCAAAATATATCATTAGTCCCTAGTATGCTGTATGCTTCTGACCTGTACGAGGTTTCCTCTCTGTATGCACAGACCATACCATGCCCCGGCATGCCTACGCTTCTATTCAGGGCTTGTGAATTCAGGGAGAGACAATTTGTGTGCACCCCCAGTCTGACAGCTCTCACTATTCTAAAACACAGTGCAGAAAGAGGAGCTGAAGACACAGGGTTACAAAATTGAACTAAAATTCAGGGTATCTATTTTGCATAATACTTTAACATGAGAGACCACATGATCCTCTTGTCCTAGGGAAAGATTGATAAGACACTAGAATTTGGCATTATACTAGGCCTAAGGGAATAGTAGCTGTAAATTAGCATAACAAAGATAAAGCTGCATAATGGTTCCCATTCTAATTCATTTTCAGTTAGCAATTTGTTACAATTTTCAGC
Source organism: Heliornis fulica (assembly GCA_013399135.1). NCBI lineage: Eukaryota > Metazoa > Chordata > Aves > Gruiformes > Heliornithidae > Heliornis > Heliornis fulica. The sequence goes on from VXBZ01002920.1 coordinate 287,110, forward strand.
TTTTGCGCTGAAACTTTCTGAGTCTTTTTCCACCCAGAAGAAAGCATATGTGCGTGTGTGTACTTATTTAAGACAAATATTAGTAAGTAATCTCTGCGTCTAGGGAGAGATAGGAAACTTTTCTCCTGTTGCTATTATAGTTCCTTCATAGAATGTTGATAGAGCAGACACAGCTGGTTTTACACATTGAGATGCGGCCTGGGAATGATCCTTGCAAAGCAGTGTCTTTGTTTATTAGAGGAGTGACCATAAATCTGTTACAACATTGTGAACTTTGTGGTGCAGTGAAGTTGCATGTCAGGCAGCTGAGCTGCAAATGACTTCTGGAGCACAGCTCTTTACTTAAAGGTGTCCTCAAAAAGCTCCTGTACAGAGCAAAAGTCATAAATAACTTGTTTTGTGCTGAGCCCGTGAAGGCTTCAGCTAAGGAAGGCTTCTACCAATACCTAATGAAACGATGATAATAAATGTCATTGCTGTGTATTATTTTGAAACATCCAAGAGGGAGGGAAGAGGCTCCTGCAAGGAGATGAAAAGCTGAGCCTGCGATCATGAAACTTTATATAGGGTGGCTTGGGGCTGTGGTCTTGGTGGGCCTTTGTGTTGGACACCTTCATGGTCTGTATGAAAAGGAGGAGCATTATCTCATCTCCCCTAACTCTCACTGGGGTCATTCTCTGCTGCATGAGGTAACCTGTGTGCGGGGCGGATCTTGCGATAGCGTGGCCAAGCACATCTGCGCACTGGGCCTTGTTTCAGACAAGTCATTTGCTGGTTTTTTTTTTGTTTGAAGTATTTTTGAAGGTTTCATTATTTTCTTTTCAGGCCTTCAAAGCTAGCAAGTTTCATCAGCTCAAAGTCAGGTTTCAGAATTGTATCAATTCTGAGGCTTTTTTTTTTTTAATATTTTTTTTCAAAGAGAGAGGTACCTGTACCTCTCCTTTGGATGCGCCTCAGACAGGAGCTGGTCTGTGGTGCCCCAGAGTGCACAGTCAGTTTAGGCCTGGGAGCCTACGTCTGATAACACTCATTTCTGTCAGCACAACTCACAATTTTGCTTTATAACTACCTGCCAGGAAGCACTGAGAGACCTAGAACTGGACTTGATCACTGGGGTTGATGAATTTGGATCCGTACGGTGCCAATAATAGACTTTTGAATCCCTAAATGTGACCCTCCAAGTCAGAGAGCCCCTGCCAAAAGCCTACAATTCTCATGCGTGGCAGTTAAAAACCCCTTTACTGGTAAAAGTGTTCACCAAAAGCCCTGTACAGTACGTAAACAGGCCATGTGCAGAGCATGTTTGATTTGGGAGGTTTTCCTCAAAGTCTGGAGCTTTTTCTACAGCACATGTTTCTGTCCAGAAAATTGAGAAAAAATAAGTTATCCTGGAAGTCAAAGAGTTCCTCAGGCAGGCACCAAGTTTCCTTCAGCTGCCTTGCAGTGCTTCCACAAAGCCGCAGCCTGCGTGGAGACACACCGCTGGTCTCTGTCCATACAAGAAACATAGAATTTAATTGAATAGCTGCAAACTTCAGGGACATTCTCAAAGTGGAAGGACATGCAGTGCTGCTAACCCCTGCCATGGAGGCTTTCTCAGGGTTGCTCCTACTGGCTGGAGCATCCCCATTGGCTGGGCTCTGCAGCAGCCCATTGCACACCAGCTCCATGTGATGGAACATCCCCACACTACACCCACAGTCAAGGCTTGCTAATAATGGCCTACTCAATTTGCATTTTATTTTAACTACAGAGACTTTATAAAAAGCACTTGTGTGAGTTAATTTCACCCTCCTGACTATTTGGGGACCCACCTATCCATTCCAAACTGAGCAATTAGTCTGCATCTTCGCTTGCCTGTGTCCCTGGGAGCAGCTGAACCAGCATTAACAGTAGTCTCCTGCTCAGCAAGGCACTGAGGGTGTGTGGTGCATTAATATAAAGCTAATGTCATTATGCTGCTGTAATAAATTAATGTCTGCACCAGGTATGTTCTCTAAAATATCAAAGCCAGTCAGAATTAATTTAATGGTTTTAAACCCAGTATAAGGTGTTCAGATGGTGATGGTATAATCAGGCAAAGCGGGTTTGAAAATCAGCCCCTTCTTGTTTAAATTTCATTTAAATGTGGGTCCTGACATCTGAGTGGGTGGAATTTTCCAATGATACGTAAAATTAGATCTTTGTTTTTATTTGCTATCTGCCATTCATTTTGTTTGCCTTGGTTAAGTTTCCAATTTTCCTTTTATACAGTCTCTGCATACTGATTAAACAAACTTGGTGGGAACATTCTTGCTCAGTGCCTGGTTTGTAGGAAGATGCCTTGCTAAGCTGGACCTGCACAGAGCCCAGCCAAGGAGACTGTAAATAGCCATCCTCTCTGGTAGCTTGAGATATTTTTTTCTCAGATTGAAATAAGGTTAACTAACAAATATACAGCCTGTCACAGCAGATAGAGCTGTAATATCCTAAGTACTTAGTAACTAAAGTAGAAAGCATAGAGCTGGAAACTGTATTCTTGCCTCTGTCAGTGATGATTTAAGGAGTTTCATTGTGTCACATATTCATTCTGTGCCCATTTAGATTAATGGTGATTTGCCTCTGCACAATGTCACATACCTCATTTAGCTCAGTGTTGCAAAACTTAAAATCCTCCAACAACTCAAAAAGCTGCTTCAGCACAGATCATGCTCCTAAATTGCTTTCTTCATCTTCAACACTTATTTTCTTATTGCTGAAGGTACTTTTTCCTAAGAAGAAACCCTTTATAAGCTCAACATTTTTGGTGCTTGCGTGAGAAATGGATTCTCAACCCCCACCATAATGTATTAGTGAAGCCACCGACACTGCAGGTGCAACCCTGTTCCTGTGCTTAGAATCTCTGTTGGCAGAAGAAAATGAACTTTTAGAACTAAAATGTTTGCTTCAGTTGCAATTATCTCCTGTTCAAAGACCAGAATCACAGAATCCTAGAATGATTTGGGTTGGAAAGGACCTCAAATTTCATCTAGAACTACCACAGGGGTTTGTTTGCTTGATCTTTATAGATCCAATGAAGCTGATCTTGGTTGCAATTTGTATCTACACTGTGGTACTGGATAATATGATATATCTTGGATATTTCGAAGTGCTTGTCTATTCCAGTGACTTTTCATTTAATTTGAGAGTACTTTCCTAGCTTCTGCTTGCTCAGAAACCTGTCCCACACCCACTCTGAAATGTAATATTCATGCAGCTTAAGGTTCTATGCAGATTGTGCCATCCATTCCTAAAAACACCACATAAAAGTGTTTAATAGAAAGCTAATATATCATTCTGTGAGGTTATGACTCTCCTAATACTTCAGAGGACCTGAAGTATTTTCACAAACTTTTAAAAGCCAACAAGTATTTTCCCCATTAAGACAGTCAACCCTCTGCTCAAGGCAAATCTCTTTCATGGGGGAAAGAAATTTGGTCCCCAAACCCAACCCTGAACACATCACAATGAGTTCCTATTTCATTAGAGGAGATCAAACGACCAAGCAAGCACTTGTCTGCTCTAACACATGTCCAGTGTTAGGGGATTTGGGGTGTGCCAGGCATTGGGGCAGGAGGGCCCTCATCTGGGTTGGATGAGGCACCTGCTCTCAGCTACATAGAGAACAGATTTTAATTAATGAATCGTCAGGCTTTGGGCAAGGAGCGCGCACCATCTGTAGTATCTAAAGAGGTCCTGGCTCCCTCTGAGCAGAGGCAACACTAACACAGAGTATGGCAGGAGGCTTGTTTTTCACAGCTGGCTCGCCTTTCCCCTGCCAGCCATGGAACTTATTTGGGGTGAATAAATACGTGGAAGCAAGAATGGAGGGAGGGGTGAGGTCAACTGGTGGAGAGGTGCAGAGTTTCACAGTAAAAACCATCAGAAGTAACTTCCTTGCAGGCAGCGCTGCTGAGAAGTGCCTGACATGAGTATTCCCAAGGAATTGTGGTTGAGAGTTCCAGTTTCCCAGCTCTGCTTAAGGCAGTCACCCCAGGTGGCACCTTGTGACTGCAACCTGGGGCACAGTGTGGAGACCCAGCAACAAAGCAGAACAGGGGCACAAAGCAGATGCTTTTCTAGTTGGCTTCTTCCAGTTGTATATAGAAGAGTGGAATTATTTCTAGGCGGAGTCATCAGTGTACTTAGGCGGTCATTTCACCAAGATGAGTGACTGTCACATCCAGGTGGTAGGACTCCATTCTTGTCCAGAATAAAACAGCTTTTAGTATTTGCTTGATGTTAGGGATATTGCCCATATAAACTACACACGAGCTTGCTGAAGGCACAGGGGAGTAACAGTAACACGGCTTCAACCAACTGAGGCTTTGAATTGTGTTTAGTAGGAGGTTTCCATACAATCTAACTTGAGCTTTGTCCAGCACAGGACATCAGGTCTGTGAAAGGGAGATGTACCTGAGACATCTCTCCACTTGGTGGCTTTTTCAGGTCACTGGAATAAAATTGATCATCCAAAAGCTAATAGGCAGCTGGAAGTTCTGTGGGGAGGTGAGACAAGAGGCCAAGAGCAGTGAGGCTGTGTGGGTCCTTCACCATGTCACCCCAGAGGAGGGAAGTGTAGCCAAACTGCACTGCAGAGTCAGAAGAACATAAGGATGGCTAGGAAATGAACTTCTGGCAGGGAGGTTGGACTAGATGATCTTTCAAGGTCTCTTCCAGCTCTTAACAGTCCGTGATTCTGTGTGTGATTCTGTGAATGAACCTGTCAGCCATGTCTCTGTATGTACAATGTAGTGAAACAACAATTGCAGAAGTGACTAAAGCCACAGGAATGAAAAAGCTGAGTATGATGATATGAGCAGGTCTGCAGGTGTGGGTCATGAGAAGTGTTTTCAATGAACTGCTTTAACCTGGAAAGTGTTGTAGGCAAGGAAAAGCTTTGCTCTGTGCATTTCATCAGTTGGGAAAACAAATAGAGGTGAGGGGAAGGAATGAGGTGGAGGCCAAACAGGGAGACTGTTGTATTGCCTGCTACAATGAGCCTCATATAGCACACAGCCCGAGGTGCTGGCCACTATGCCTTGGAGAGGGGACTGAGATGAGTGAGAAGATGTAGAAAATGGAGCACCATGGCAATGAGGGAGCTTTTGCTTTTTATTTTCCGTGTGGGCAAAGAGGAGTAAGGAAAGACTCAGTAAAATTAAGTAGTGAGGAATTAAAAGCCAATAAGAAGGTGGATGCATTCACAACTCAAGCCTGGTGGGGCACAAGCACATAACCCTGACCCTCAGCCTGGCTCAGTGAGCATGAGATAAAGCAAATCAGGAGCTGGACTGGGTGCACTTTGTTCACTCATATTTTTTATTTATTCATTCCTTCGTGAGCTGCCTTAAGGTATTGCTAAAGTTAAATCCTGAAAGGGTTACAAAAACCAAACCTGTCACGGAGAGCACCTCCTTGAAGGGCTGTGTGGCATGCAGGCTCCCAGGGAATGCCACGGGGAATGCACCAACCAGGGCATAACTCACTCTCTTAGCGACTTTTTACCTCTGTCTTGTGGAGAGTTTATTTATTTTAGCAACTGTGGTGCTTGAAGAGGGAAAGGATGTTCCAATCATAAGTATTGCATATCTTTTCTGATCTGGAGAGAGCCACCTCTCCTCACCATAGGACAGAGTCATTTCCTGAGAGCAATGTATGGAGTCCATAAATGGGAAGACAAGACTTTCCTTCTAAAATCATGGAAAACCTTTCTTGGATGCCTGGTCTAGCTTGACAGTGGACAGAAAATCACAGACTGGTATTTAAAAGTGTAATTAATCCTGTTGTTAGATTTAGGTGGAGCTTGACAGTGAATGTGGAGCTGTATTCAGTTCCAGAAAGGAGGGACTTATTTCTACAGTGTAATAACTTACGTGTATTATAAATATTGCTGTAAGATCCTTTAGGACACAAGGCACAGCTGTAGATTTATTTTTTTTTTTGTTAGGCAGCAAGGTTAAGGCAGTTGTGGCTTGAGTGAAGTTTGACAAATCTTTACTCACCTTCTACCAGGTGGGAAAACCAACAGAACCTGGTTCAGCTCCCACCATCCTTAGATACTCAAAGTGGACAGACTTCAAACTCAAAAGGAGGGGAAACACAAAATAATCCTTCTCTTGCCACGCACTACTGATATGCAAAAAATGACCCTCTTATAAGGTCTTTTGAAGAACTAATGGAAACTAACAGTTACATACAGCAATTTGTTGCAAAAGCTTGTGGGAGCTCTGAATGAGCAGCATTATCTGTTCTGGTTCTATGTCCCTTTATGGGGCACAGGAGTTGAGAGGGTGAGTCTTCTTGTACCAACTTCCCTTGCTTGCACCACCTTAACAAATACGATGTAGCAGGAAGCATCTGACATCCCCATAGATGTCATCAGTGCATTTGTGGTCCTTGAGCAGGCAGGACAGGCTATACCAACCTTTGGTTCAGGGACCAAGGTATGAGGATACCCTGGCTTGTTTCTGCATCTGGAAATGCACCTCCAGATGGAGAAGATCATCCTACATCCAGATGATCTGGAGGTAGCACCTATGTGGGTGCTACTTCACCTGCATTTATGCACATGTGTGTGTTCCTGCTCTGCAGCAGCAGATTAATTTATACTTTGTGGTCATTTCAGTGGCAGGTACCCTTGAGACTAATTAACCTCACCAGAGGACTAAAAGTGCTAGATAGTACAGCACACTGACCAGTCTGTCCATGCTATAACTGTTGCACACTGGAGACTTTGATCCTCAAAATTTGTCTCCAACATGAACATGAGCTGTAGTCTGTGCAGTGAAGATAACTAGTGAGTTTGGGCTTTAGTGAGCTTCAGCCTGTGCTTGGTACCCAGCAGAAACAAGATGTAGGACCTGAACCTAATCAAATATATCTACCACTGATACTAGTGTCCCCAGGAAAGACCCATGGGGTAGATTCTCAAAAGAGAATTTAGTTTAAACAACTGTCTCCTCATTCATCAAACTCCACGATTCTGGGCCTAAGGTCAGAAGTTGAAAACATCAAACCTACTAGATACCCATGACAATTAGAGGTATTGCTTTACCTTAAGCTTTGGTCAGCATGAAGAGCCATTTCCATGGATTTCTTGTGGGTTTAACTTGTCTCAAAACTTCTTGCTCACATTGCCCCACAGCCCTTTGAACCTCCAGTCTTGTAAGGCACAACCTCTATGAAATAGGAATCAATAATCTCTGCAGGCCAAATCCTTTCAGTCAAACGTGAATAACTGTTTAGTTACATTCTTTTATTTAACTGGGGTATTTTATTCTACAGTTCATCAGAAAAATTGTCACCTCAGAAGAGATTTTGGCTGAGCTCATGAGTAATTTCAATTCTCATGACTATAGAATAATCTTTTATTTTGGCAGCTGCAATGCCCAGCCTTGCTAATTATTTCATTGTGGGTTCTGAAGAGCTTGGATTAAGCTCCAAAAAGTGGTGACCATAGCAAACATGAAAGCAGGGCTTTTCTATTCCTTGTCTCTCTGAGACTGAGTGGTGCATCAGGGCTTGGTGCTGTGGAAACACCTCCTGCCTCCATGCAGATATATAAGGAATAAACCTTTCCTATCGCTTGTCCATGGACATCTGAGGATGGATGGAGATCTTACACAGATCAACCCTACTTGCAATTTAGTCAGCTAGCTTCTTACCCATTTTGGGAGATTGTAGTAGGATAAATAGGTATGCAGTGAAGAAACAGGCTACAAGGACACAGGAGTTTTGGTAGGTGTGCTCTGTTTACCTTTCTGTGAAACATCCATTTCTTTTCAACAGTAGCAACAGACTGGATGTTGCCCATATCTATTATTGCAGTTCCTACGGGTGTTACTGAGAGGGATTAGCTGTTGGTAGCAATGCCTCTCCTGAGTGCTGGCCAGACTGCTGCTATGGACACTGACACAAGCAGAAAAGCGGATCTTGCGTGACTGGCAGACCTACCTGATTCACAAAGTGGCTCTGAATGCTGCTGTCCCCTGCCAGCGCCCATCTGTTCGAATTTATGAGGCTGCCTTCACTAACAGCCTAAAAACTACCATTGAGAAGAAGATCTAAGTGCAACTAAGTGTGTTTTCTGGTTCTGAGCTTTTTGCTGCTTTTTTTTTCCTTTGTTATTTTGGTAGAAATTTCTATTTTTCCTTTTCTTGGTAATATTATCATGTTACCAATGTCACAAGCAAAGACTTTGGTTGGGAGTCATGAGGAACACTGACATTATTCCAGCAGTAGGCAATTAATGGTTAAACGTCCTTAATAGGCATATATATTTCATATCTGAATAATATGTTAACTGCCAAATAACTAATACTCCATGGACTACTACAATTGCACACAAAAGCTATAAGAAAGCCTCTGATAAGCTTTATCTTGGTCCATGCTTATGCAAAGAAAGCTACTTCAAATGAATCATTGCAAATTTCCTCCTTCCCTGAGTAAATTACTACATTCGTTGTAAATTATGTCCCTGTGAATTCTGAAAAGGTTTCTCCTCTGTACACTCCATGCACTTCCTATTATTCCACATCCAGAGGATTTCTTTCCAGTGACTGGGCTCACCCAAACGTATAGATGGCCTGTGCTGAAAACTGATCATAGTAAATACTCAATTTAGCCACGTGTCCACGTGTGTATTTATACTGAGCTTGGCTGGACATTAACACAGACGAAATGGGGAGGGTTTGTTTTATTTCGACTGCATTCATTCCATGGATACTTCCACATCTTGTAGATTTTAATCCAGTTGAGTAATTTATTGAAGTAGGGACTGATGAAGGTGGTTTTCTTAAAAGAATCTGCACTGTAAAAATCACTGCACACACCCACATATGAGATAAAACCTGTGCTGTAAATAGCACCTGTGATTATCAGAAAGAAAAAACAATTTACAAATTTAGTTAATTTGTTGCTATTTAATCCTGTCATAATCATGTATGTTTCTATTCCTGATCTTTGCTGATTGCTGTGAACACCACTATATTTTGGCTTTGTACAGTACAAGGAAACAGTGAAACAGAAAGCAGCACAGTTTCTAAAACTGTCATGAAAACACTTCCATTAGTGGGTGGTCAAATAAGAAGATATATGGTAAACATGAAAACAGGCATATAAGGACATGACTGCATGGAAGGATGCAAACAGATGTGAGCTCCTCTCCTGCTCTCCAAGCCAACTGGGTAGAAGCCAGCTTCATCCAAAAGCCATGCAGTACTGTGCTTAAATATCACACCTTGTCTGTTAGGAGCATGTTTGAGTTCCCCTCAAGTAGCCAGATAGCTCATGCAAGCACAGTACAATGCTGCAGCCAGCTCGAGTCAAGCTGGCTTGGAAGGGAGACAGAGGAGCCTATGTGTGTCTGCACCCATCTGTGTAGACATGCCCTGAGACAGGCTGGATGAAATTTGGCACCTCAATTAAAACCAATGTTAATTAATTCAATAGGCCAAATGTTTGCCTGCTGTTGGCATGAACCTGTATTGGACAAGAGGAATGTTTTTTCCACTTCCTGGGCAGACAAAATAATGGAGCTTGTATCTTTGAAGTTGGAGATGACAAAATTGACTTAGATTACTTCTGTTTGAAAATGCCTTTCTTGGTGTTTTCATCTCAGGTTGGGTACTCCTCTGGTTCCCAACACTGCAGTGCCTGAACACCCTGTGGTCTTTGACGTATGGCTCTAACAACACCCCTGTGAGAAGGGGAAGTGCTGGTTTTCTCATTGGGCAGATGGGCAACAGAGGCACCAAAGGGACTTTCCCAAGGCTGTGTGCTTCCTCATGAGGTGATATCCTCATGAGCTCCTACAAGGAGTCGTGAAGTGTCTCAGGGCTCTTCTAGAACTTCCCTTTGCGCCCTTGTAATACAGGAAATTTGGTGTCTTTTTTTTCTGAAGTCTATGTCTAACATGCATTAACCTGTCAGCATGAGGTCTGTACGGGCAGGTCCCTCTGCTCCATGGCCACTAGTAGACATGCACGGTCAACATGTGGTCTTGTGACCATCCACAGAATTTCAGTGTTAGGAAATGCCTTGGCACAGACTTGGTCTGCATTAACTCACTCCCTCCGAGCTGGTGTCCTGCCATCATCTGGGGGAACATGTGAACGCAAGGCTGTTCCCAAAACTGGTTCTCTTGGCATGGGGAGATGATGCACTCAGCCAACCTCTCCTGTGTCCCCTTTCCCTGTTTTATTTGGCCTTTCAGGCATTGTATCACTTCATTTGCAAAATGTCCCCATGGACTTCCCAAGGAAATGGGGATGCTGCTTGGCCTCATGCTCGGGTGGGACAGGATGGGTGGGAGGAACACCACACCATGGGAAACATCTGACTTATGAGCCCCTTTTGGGGTGAGTGATTTCAGATTGATGGCATGCAAGCAGCAAAGCAGACTGATTAACTAAGAAGGCGACTGCCATAATTTTACGAAGGTTTCTGTGCTCTTTATCCATCCCTGCTGTCAGGGAAGCAAACTGCCAAGCTCTGCATCCTAGTCATTAGGATCATGCCTTTACTCATTTGATGCTGGGTGTTTGACTCAGGTAAAGCGTTTGGGCTGGCCCAGCTTTTGTGGCAGCATACAGTCAGAAGAGCTGGGGTGTGATGTGAAAGAGTGTGGCCTCAGACATTTGAGGACCATGCAGTTGGCAAGTAGGGCACAGGCATTCGTCTCGCCTCAGGCAGCACGAACGGGTCTCCAGAACTGCAGGTGCAGAAGAGAGGTGTGTTTTTTAGGGTGCTTCTTGATTCCCAAGGTAGGCAGATGTGCTTTGAAGCAGCTGAGGTTTCTTAGCTGTTCTCATGGCTCCTCCACTTGCCTAAGGACAGGGAATGGGGCCAGGCTTCAAACGATGAGTTGAATCCTGCCTTCTTTGAAGTCATTGGCAGAAATTCCTGGTACCAGCTACAGGGTCTGTCTAAAGGAGCTACAGCAGAGCAAAGTGCTGGCCAGTTTAACTGGAGAGCCTGGAACTACTTGGGTCCCAGGACAACCCTACGGGGCACACAAGCTATGTCAGTCAAGCTGAGGTGCAGAGTACTTCATGGACCTGTGCCCAGAGGCCTCATTAGAGGAACCTGTTAGTATTTATTACAACCCATCCCTAAATACTCCCTCCCTTGAGAGCCCATGCTGAACTGCTGTGAACAGCCCTGAGTCACTGGCAGTACAGACCCAGTTTAATGGGCTTTAGGCAGGGTCTGCAGCATTGAAAATTAGAAAAATAAAATATCTCATAGAAACAGAGCCAACTGGATCTAGAAACTGTGGAAGAGAGAGAAACAATGTTATCAGCTTAACCTGGTGGGGATGTCTGTGTGTGTGTGTGTCTTTGCTCAGCTGTGCTTCTGATAGGTGCCTTGAACTTCTACACATGGTGCCTGGCACAGCTGGAGTGGTGAGATGCAACAATCAGAGGAGCTAATGGTGGTTGGCCTTCACCTTTCCTATTCCCCACTCCTGCAGGCTTGTCCTGTGCTCCAGTTCGCATGATCTGTCACAAAGCTACAGGTGCTTACACACTATGGCTGCAGCCATGCAGAGGGCAGGACTGTGGAATGCCATAGCCCTGGATGTACTCTAAACCCATGAAAATTATTATAGTATTTTACATTACTGTGTGGTCACTCTTGACACTGGTCAAGCACCCCAGATGCTGAGCTTATTCTCTGCCTGTCCCCATACCCTTTAATACCAAGTGCACCAAGAGGGTCTGGAAAACCAAAATTGGATGCTACCCACATTTGCCTCCATTTCTCATGGCTGCAGTGCCATGGGCTGCCTTGGGATCACAGCGGCCCAGCCTCTGGTCCAACAGTGTCTGTGTGAAGTGCTGCTCCCAAGGAGTGTCAGCTGGATGGATGGTCCCAGCTGATTTGAAAGGCAACACCACGGCTCCATGATGTGTCCACTTCTTTTTAATTTGTTTCCCATCATGCAAAATACCAGGCATGTCTAATGGTGTCTTACTTTGAGACCAATACAGTGAAGTTTGCAGGACTGCAAAATCTCTGAGGCTGATATGCCAGTAATTTGCTCTCTGCTTATTTGGCTGCTGTTGTTCTCTGTAGTCTATTCCTCCCCCTGCAAGGACAGATTTGCTGCTATCAAAGTCCTGCAGCTGACACATTTCTAATTGTGCCTTCATTGCTGTCTATCTCCTGTAAACAATTACTGAACCCTCTTTGGGATTTAGAGCTATTGTATTAACTTCCTAATTACTTGGCTTTTTTTGGCTCTTTTATTGCTTGGCAAGAAAGATTTAGTGGCCAGAAGACATTAATACGCTTGCTTTCCAAGTTCTTGGGCTCGGGTTAATCACTCCAGCTGAAACCTGTTGATATTGGATGGTTCCTGGAACTTTATTTTGTGAGTCTTTATAGTACATTTAACAAAGGAGCAATAAATGAGCTAGGTGGCGGGCATATTTCTGTGACAGAAATTGCGTTCCCCTTTGGAACATGCTCCAAAGACTGCTGAAGTGAGAAAGATTCTTTCCATCAACTCAGTAGGCATTTGTTTTGGTCACTGATAGGGACTGTCTGGAGGACTGTTACCCAGTCACTAATGGTTAGGACTGCTTTGCTCTTGCTGCATCCTGAGATAACCTTGGTCTCATGATGGTCCTGGGCAAGAGCTGCTGGTAAAAAGCTTGAGTTACTAAGCCTAGCTCTCCTATTGAGGGTTTAGAGATACCTAATCAATATAAGCTGTGCTCAATAATTTTGCTTAAGAGATCCTGTTTCACTATTTGTGATGTTGTAGACTAACTTGCGCAAAGCAAAGTGATTTTTAATGTATATTTCCTCCAGATGCAATGGTGATTATGAATACAACCCACACAGAACCAGAGCACATGCATTAGCTATGTTCGCTGCATACAGTGACTCAAAGAACCTCAAAATCTTCTTTGGTTAAGCTCAGGTGCATCTGCCATAACAAACTGACTCAGACTAGCCTGTTTTGACTGGGAATGTTGGCCCTCTCCTTTCATCTCCCCGGGTTATGCCATCACTATATCTACATGCTGAAAGCTTGCTATGTTAAACCGGTGAAAACCAGTTACTCATCAGACTTGGAAGGGGTCTGCTGTCCTGTCCTGGCAGGATACCGCTAGTCCAGTGCACCATGTTCTTCTGAACTCTGAGGAAGAGGAGTTCCTTCCACCTTTACTCAGGCATTTCAGTGTCAGCATTACATAACTTGTGTACCGTTCAAACCATGTTAACATTGCTCTTTCTCTGGATTACTCCACGTTATAGAGCTACGTCAGCATATTGGTATGTGTTCTTTAGTATTATCTTCCAAGAATGGGGCTTAAGTCTTTACATATGTTAGGGTTCTCCCCTAGCCAAAGTAATGGGTCACTGTGTGAGTGACTTTCAGGCAGGAAACTGAGCATCCATGCAGTGCCCTGAGCACTCTATGGGATGGGAGAGATGAATTTTGTGAGGGGAAGAATTGAGGGAACACTGAGGTTTTAGTGTAGAGGTTACCCATGGTGGGGAGTTTGGACTAGGTGATTTTTAAAGTCCCTTCCCACCCAAACTATTTTATGGTTCTGTGATTAATCCCACTTTGTTTTGGTACCAAAGAAGGTTCCTTTCCTTAGGACTCTGGCGGCATGGGATCCCTCTTCCTTCGGTGGGAAGAGACATACCCCTCTAGGCAGAAATCTGTATATTCAGTTAATGTGTTTGCCATCCAGAGAAGCCCATCTGACCATAGAGGAAGCTTAATGGGACCCTTATCACCCTCACATCCTCAGAGGTGTCTACCATTGCCTTTGGATGTTACTTCTGTATGGACTAGAGGTACCTATTGTGATTGGAGGCCCAGTGTTGGTCTGGTGCCCAAGAAGGGTTAATCACTTGTTTCAGTAGCAGATCTGTAGAAAGCTGTAATGCTGTGCTTCCTCACCTCCTCCCAGTGTCCAGGCCAATAATTCAAGTATTCATCTGGGATTTGGGAGACTACCATGAGTGATTTTCCTCTGCTTGATGGGACTTGAACTTGCTTTCCCCAAAGAGATGTCCAAATGCAGGTCTCAAAGCCTCTCCCAGGCTCTAAAACTTTTAAAGATGTTCCCATTTGTATAAAATAATTAAATTGCGACTGGAACAGTCCGTGTCTCTCCCCTTCCCCGCTGAAAGCCCTAATAACAGGGTGTGATGATTCAGGAAATCAGCCCACACAATTTGTGGCTTCTGTTTGAAGGTCTGAGATCTCAAAGCCTACCTCCATCAAGAAACCGTCTCTGGCTGGGTTACCAACCCCCACCAGGGTCTTTCCCTACAAACAACAGGGTGTGTCAGGTGGTGATGGTCCTCTCTTCAAATGCAGGCATCATGGACTGTATTCCTAGAAGTACTTTATTCAGGGAAGTCACCTTGCTTGTGGGGGTACCAGGCAGCTCTCTGCAGTGGATGGTACCCGCTTTAAAGGGAATCCTCCAAAAAAAAAAGGCTATTGTGGAGGGTAGGCTCTTCCCCAGCTCAAGCTCAGAGAAAACCACCTGACTCTAGAGTCTCAACAAGGTAAAAAGACCCCAACAGGAGGGTGAACCTTACAAGTTCCAGTTCAGTTTAGATTTTTAAACTTGCATCCAGCAAGGTCACAAGTTTTCCAGATGCTCTGCACTAGAGGTTTGGTGCTGAGGACAGCTTGGTGGGCCATGAAGACTTAGACCCTTCCTGTAGCAAGTGTAATATTTCACTCTGAATGAGATTTTCCTATTAGCAGTGATATAAATAAACAGTAAAACATTTTTGTGCAGTCAGTAAGAAGCACTGTATTTCATCGGCATTTAAACAGGGATCCATTAATGTTCTAGTTTTATTTGAACACATTTTTCTGAGCATTAAAAAAAACTCCATTCATTTTGCAGTAAAATATTTTATTTTCTGGTTGGGGGGTTCTATTCTAAACACACACATTGTGTGTGAGTTTATATATTTTTNGTATTTTATATAATATAGGTCTCTGTGTGTCTATATTATATTTGGCCCATATCCACTCCGGCCTGACTGCCCTGAGCTTAGAAACTAAACAGTTGCAGGCTTGGCTGGTGATGGGACAGGGGACCACCTGGGAACCTGGGTGCTGCGGGGACCAGCCAAGGAGTCGTGGTTAAACACATGGTGAATTTTAGACCTCAAAAATTGCACGAGTGGAAAGACTTCATTTAGCACCATTGTTGCAGTTGAGCTGATGGATGGGAGTTAAAAAAAAAAAAAAGAAAAAATATTTTAAAAAAAATCCCTCCTCCTCACAGCTGGGTGTGGTGCCTTAGATGTCTGAGCAGCAAAGCCTCCCTACCCTCCGGAGCTTACACTGCGTGGCCTTGAACCTGAAAAAACAAAAACAAATATGCTTAATATTATGCATGTGAGAACTTGCATAACTATTTGCAGATCTGAAGCCCGGGGAGGAGGAGCTCTGTGCCAGGAGCCAGAGAAAAGCTCACTCTGGGTGTTAGGGGAGGCTTCGGTGCAGAGTGGTGCCACTGCAGTCTGTGCCCCTGTTTTTGTCTTCCTGGCTCAAGCATGGTGAGGATGCCGCAGGTGCTGGCAGTGGAGAGAAAAGTCATGGCCTTGGAGGTCCTCTTCTTATGAGGTCTGAAGCTGAGTTTACATTTATTGTCTGTGTGTCTATATGGGTATGTCTAAAGAGCAGCACTCCCATGTTTCCTGCCATCTCATCCCCTCAGAGGCACCAACACAGGAGCATACAGAATGGACGAGAGCATCATCTCAGGAGGTTCAGCAGATGTTCAAAGGAAAGGTTTTTCTTTGATTTACACTGCTCCTGGAAAGCCTTTTCCTTGGCCTTCCCTATGGATGGGAGTGTGCATGCACATAGAGTACTCCAGGGACCACAGTACATGTCTGTGGAACAGCCTGTGAAGTCACTTGTCCTGACTGGGCTTTGGGATGCTGTTCATCACCCCATTGCCTCTGCCATCAGTGGGCTGTCTTCTTGGGGTTGATTTGCAGAGGCCGGATATGTCTCCCGTATCTTTGTGAAACCCTTTGCACAACCTGCCGCCAATACTCCGACTAGGATGATTTCATACTTTGGAAGTCGCAGGCAGTTATTTATAGCCATATGTATAGCAGGGGCTGGCCCTGGCGCTGTGTCTGGTGGGTTTCACCCGTGGTGCATTGCCTACAAAGACCCCCAGACAAAAGCAGAGATATGAATAAGGGCCAAGGATCATTACCTTGGGCAACAAAAGCTGTCCCAGAGAACAAAAATAGCACAGAAAGAGCCCACAAAAGGCAGAAAATCCTTCCTTCCTGCCAGCTCCTCTCCAGGCCTTGCCTCCGGTGCAGGGGAGTGCAAGGGCAGGCGATACCCTCGAAGAAGAGGCTGCAACAAAGACCCCATCAGCACGTCCCCGGCCCCAGGGCTACCTTTGCAGCCCCGCCATGCCCTTCCCTGAATGCCGCCCCATTGTGTGGGGAAACAATGGTGGAGAACCCCACGGTGACACTGAATGAGTTACAATGCCAACATCTGTGTGACAGTTTCTTTGCCGGGTGATGGAGAAGAAGGCAATAAATTCCTGATAGGCTGACTTGGGAGAGCAGTCACCCATGGCAGGGCTGGGGCACGCGGGGATGGAGTCGCCTATTTATCGCTGCCGCATGTGTCCCCAGCTCCCTGCCTGTGCCTGGAAACGGGGGGTCAAATGCTGCAGCCCCCCTCTGACAAGGCGCTGACGAAAGTCAACAGAGAATTAGCGACAGGCAGCGGCCACCGAGCCATTTAGCTCATCTTCTTGTTGTCTTCTGATCTTTGTTCAGCTTAATGCGAATTGACCCGGCGATTGTTGGACTGTCTAATTCTTCAAGCTGGAGCCGAGATGCCTGCTTTTTGGTTTTTGTGGGGGTTTTTCTGGGTTTATTTTAATGAAATGACTCTCTCCAGCTGCCTCGTCCCCTCTAAAGGGGTGAAGCAGCCTGCAGGGGCGATATGAAGTAACAGTTTGAAGTTGGACGAATGTGGGTTAAAATAAAATCAAATACAACTTATGGCTGACCAGTGAAGATATTTGAGCTCCCCTCTGCTTGCTCACTTGGAGACAGAGAAATGGGGAATGGATATTTTCTGTTTAAAACCCAGCTACTCATGAACTGAAAACTGACCATTTCTCCTCTTAGCAGAGCTTTGGTCTCTATCCAGTGCAGGCTGTGTGGTATCGCCCGGTGACCCCTGCGGCAGGGCCATCCCACCTGGCTGAGACACAGCAGCTGTTTAATGACAATGTAAGATTGCAGCTTTAGGCTGAGATTGTATTTTCTTTTCCTGCCAAGTGTCCATCTCTCTATTATCAAAGACAAGCTGCCTACTAAAAATAAGCCCTGGTATTTACATGTACTGTTTCCTGAGGATCCCTTAACAACAGACAAGTGCTGAATAACAATCATGTTGCTGATTAATTATCAGAGTTTTGAGAGGTCATGTCTGTCTACACAGCAGCGGGATCCCATGTATGTTCAAACATTTTTTTTCTGCTGCATTATATATCATCCTCTTGGGACTACTCTCCATCCGACTTGGGAAGCATTACAACTTTCAGCTCTTGTTTTCTGCAAAGACCAACCTCCCTTTTAATGTCTGAACCTGTATAAACTTGTGGGTGAGCTAAAGCAAGTTTCCCTTCTGAATTCAAATGTCAGTATTCAGTGATGTGCAAAATTGGTTTTGGCAAAGTTCCTGTCCAGTCAACACACTATCTCAGGTTAATTATTATAATTTGACCTAAAACTGTTACATGTTCTGGAAACTCTCTGAGATTGAAGGGAAATCCTTTGAGTTCTTAATCCCTTAGCGTGCCATCTAAAACCAACTAAAAGCTGATGCATTGATCTGTCTTTTGATCTTTTCTCTCTGGGACTATAATAAAACTGCTGATCCATGATACCCTCAATTTGTCAGCAAAACCACTGCATATTTATTTATTTATTTATTTGTTGCTGTGCGGATCTTCAATTCAACTTGGTCTTCCTAAGCCTCTTACCTCCAAGTGAAGATGCAAAAATAATTGCATAGGATCCAAAAATAAAGATCACTTCCAAAAAGTCATTCACTGACAGACTAACAGCCAGGAGGGCCCATTAGATCATCTAGTCACATTCCCTATAAAATGCAGAGATCATAGAACCTCACCCATTTACTTTTGTATCAAGGTCAATACTTTGTGTTTCACTGAATTTTGTCTTTCAGAGATGTATGCAGTCTCGATGGTAGCATGTTAAGAGAGACATTATCCCCCCTTGGTTAAAATACTGAGCATGCAGAGAAACTGGAGATGAAAAAAAAACCCAAACTAAACCAAAAAAATAAATCCACCTTTCGCTCCCTCCTATTACTGTAGGATAGTATCTAAAAGACATTTTGTCTTCTTCCATCTAGCATCCATAAAAACTTATGAAATGTGACTTTTACAATTTCTTCTGACAAATTCCTCAATTATTTAAGGAACTTTGGAAGCAGCAACTGATACTCAGCGAAAATGTGTTATATTTCATCCAGCTTCCTTGAAATGGCCACACCTGCTGTTTTTATCATTTTATTGCATGAGTCCTTATATTTGCCATTTAGGCATTCTGGTCCCCTATACTGTATGATGCAAAGGACAGAGATGATCCTAGCTTTAAACAACTCCTACACAGAAAACAAATTTGCTCCAGGGGTAACCACAGACTTTTTCTTTCCTCTTCATAGTGTTGGTAATGGCCTTCCCAAAGCTCTCGGGTGTTCTCACTGCCATACATGGGTTGTAGGCAGAGAAAAGTCAGCGTGCCCAGCCTAGACCTCTCTGCTGGTCCCCATGGCCAGCTTGACCTGTCTCTGCAGTGGCACCATGAGCCCCCTGTAGCACCAGGAAGAAGAAATGTCTTTGGAAGTGGTTTCACTTGTCTCTCAAAACTTCTTTTCACTCCTAGAAGAAATGGAGATCCGAACTGCTGGAAAGGGTTAATCCCTCACTGCCTCTCAGATAGCTATTTTGCCATGTATCACCTTTACAAAGTACTTCAGGAGATTTTGGTGTCTCAGGCACTTGAAGTGTCTGAGTCATTCCATTCATATCACCAAAGGTAAAGAATCAAGGTTGTCTTGTACTCCCCAAAGGGCTGATTTTGAAATTATTTTGATCTCCCATTTCTTCGGGGTTCATTGCTGCAACCCTGAGGCTAAAGACAGATCTCCACTTCTGGTCTCATTTTTGACTGTCACTTTGTGCTTCTTGGCTGCAGAGATCCTGACTCCTGTGCTGAAAGTTTCTCTCTCAGGCTTCTCCTCAGGAGCGTGGTTGAGGCAGTCTCATGGGAGCAAAGTGTTTGAGTCCTGCCACCCTGAGGAAGGATCTGAACCCAAGTTTGCTATTTCTTGGCCCAGTGCTGCGACTGCCGTGGTACTTCCACCTCCCCCTGGGCATGTGTTTTCAGTGAAGGTGGCAGTGGCTGCTGTGCATCAAGCTGGCACACCATGTTCAGTTGGCCCTGACATTATGTGGCTGTTGAAGTCCTGAGTGGGATTAGGGGGTTTCTTGCTTTTTCCAAGGTGGAGGTAGGTCTGGTCATACACAGTAACGGAACTTTGATCACCCCCTTAGATACGATGAAAATGTAGTTGTTTTCAGCAACTATTTTTCCACCAAATAGGAAATTAAAACTGTGATGTACCTTCAGAGTCACCGCATTGTTAATCCAATATTGTGGCAACACAATTGCAGCTGCCCCAGCACGAGGCCAGCACAGCAGGGTCTGGACACCGGTGGCACAGAGTGTGGAGCAGAGGGTCAGGAGACCTGGTGGAGCTGCACAGCAAGGAGGGAAGGATGCAGTGCTTTCACTTGGGAGAGCTATGGGGTAATATGCAGACATGGAGGAAAAGGCTGGAGTGAGAGCTGTGATTACATTGATTAGTGCTGATGTTAATAGTCAGAGGACCATCAGGATTAATATTCTTGTGAGTCTTTTTGCCCTTTACATGGGCTAAATATTTCTTCCTGTGAGCTGTGGATAGGGATATAGCTCTAGGAGCCTGTTCTGAATACTGAGGCTTGGGCACTGGCCATTTATTATTTATAACTCCATTCAGACCTCATTAATATATTTGGTAACACTTTAGAGCCATTCAAGAGGACACTTCACTTGATGCATCACACTGGATTTGTTGGGATGGGAGGGGAACCATGGTGTGCCTGGGAAACAGGATAGAAGTCTGATCACCCCAATTTATGCTGTCTTTGCTGCCATTAGAGGTCTCTATGATGTGGGTTTATACCCATTTTTTGTGTCAGAGAGAGATGTGACTCAAAATACAAAATCTGTTTGTAGGCAGCAGGTTGGGAGCTGGCTTCAAAAGTGGCCATTTGGGCATGTTTGCTCAGAGGGAGCGTGGATCCATGGGATGGGAGCTGTACTTGTCTTGGAACAGAAGCCCTCACAACACTGTCATGAAAATAAATATCTTTGTGCTCCTCAGGGATTGGATTAACTGGTCCCTCGCTTCATATTAAATTGAATTTGTACATTTCCGCAGCCTTTTTATTGTGTCTCTTTGGGACTGTATCAGCAGCTGTTTGGGTAAATGCCAAGCGAATGGGACTGCACAGCCACTTTGCATGGAGCAAAACAAACCAAGTGAACGCTGCTGTGCTTGAAGCTCTGCTGCAGATATCAATGGAGGCACATGAGGATGCCTGGGCTGGGTTTTTCTCTCAGCGTGTTGGAAACAAAATGCCAGCTTGGATGCCAAAGAACTATCACAGCAGGTCTAGCACAAGAAGAGTTCTTGGGAGGTGGCCTCTTTCCTCTCTGGCTATGTTCAATTGACTATGACTCCTACAGTGGTCCCAGTGCTGCTGAGCTCAGTTTAGGTCCCACAACAGCATCGACCTAGGGAATCCTAGTGCAAAACACTCTCCATGTGGCCACAGCTGCCTCCAACAGGACCCTCAGGCTTTGCTTGGAGCAGGTGTGAAGTGCTGGCAGTTGCAAACTCCTTTCCTAAACCCATTGGCTTTGAAATATTCTCATTAGAGGACAGTGGGTTTCTCTCCCCTACCCAAAGCATTGCAGCACTGGGCTGTCCACAACATGAGTTCACACTCCCTCTTCTCGCTGGTTCAGCTGTTCACTCCAGGGCTTGTCCAGACTTGGCGCGAAGGTGCTAACACACTTGTACTGACACATTTCCAAATGAAAGATGACATATTTTCAACTGAGCAGCTTTATCTTTTCCTGCTAACACCTGCTAGAAAGCAGCTCCTTCTGTCCACACTGGGATTTGAAAACTGGCTCGTTCAAATATTTTAGCTGACATGCTTCAGAAATGCTCTTTTTGCCACTGTCAGGATAGGCAGGGGAGAGGCGGCTGTGTTCCCTCCCCACCCTTGAACTTGGGGCAAACGACAAAGCTTGGCTGACTTGAAAGCTGCAGGATCAGGTTCAAAATGAGTGAAAAGCCTTGTTTGCTTGTTTTCAGCATCCGGGTTGGGGTGGGAGAGGAAGGCTTCACAGGCCAGGCTGTTAGCTGCAAACACTGGCCTCCTGCAATTTAATGCCTCTTTTCAGCTGAGCTTCCAAATGCAAACAATTTGTCTTGATACATACCTTTCCTCTTCTGCTCCCTCCTGATGGTGCCTTCAGCTTTGACTCATTTCTCCTTGCTCATCTAAGAGTATCTAAACTTAATCAGAAAGATGATTAATTCTTTTTTTTTCAAAGGAACTGCCATCAGGTGCCTCTGGCAAGATGAAGTGCCTCCAAAGCCAGTTGGATTGAGCATCTTCCTCCCTGCTTCGTGAGTCACGTCAGGTCAGGATTACCTGAGATCTCATCCCAAAAATCCTTCAACCTCATCCACACATGGAACTGCTTGTGTAAGTCAAAGGAGGGCTGTGGGAGTGGTGATTGCAGGGCTGGGCTCACAGTTTTCAGACCATTTGGGGAAGAAATCATCATTCTTCGTTTTCTTTGCTAGCTACAAAGGAGCAAAACGCAGAATGGCTCTGCTAATGAAAGGGGCAAGTTAAGGCTCAGTAACAATGTCCTGTCTGGGTTGAACCTTGCTTGCACAAAGCTCACTAGCAGTTCCTTGAACCTCAGATGCTCACTCTGAATGCACCACAGTCCCTTTTTGGGAACAATGTGGTTTGAAGATTGGCAGAGTACTGCCATTACTGAATAAATAAGATGCTCACTGCTCCTCCTGATGCACAAGAAGTGTAAGATAGAAAGCTGAGCCCTGGGTCTTAGCAAAGCATAAAACAAGTAAGTAAAGCCAACAAAAATAGCCAGGACTACAGCAAAACTGGGCAAAATCTGGTAGAACCAAGCGGAGACCTCTTTCCCCTGACAGTGCCTCCTGAGCCTTATGCAATCTCACAGATTGGGCAACATGAGCCACTTCTTCTCCACTTTCATGCCATACCACAACCCGTGTCTGCCCAGGTCTTGCTTTGCCAACCTGGAGGTGTGTAGCACCTTGTTTTGGTGGGAGATCTGCTGAAGATGGTGGGCTCTGCTGGGAGGGATTTTGTCCAATGGAATGTCCATGGGGGTTTTCACAGGTCTCAGGGCAGGTGGTAGATGCTTTGGATGGTGGGGACAGGTGGGGTTAGCTGGTGCGTTGCTTGTCTTTGCAAAAAGACAAAAAACCTGGTGAATGTATCCTCCTTAAAGCCACTCTTAGACTCTTTTGTTGATGTGTTCAGTGGTACCAAAAATAAGACCTTTAGCTGTTCATAATCTAGAAAGAGGACTTTGCCTGCTAAAATGTTTCTTTGAAGTTACTGGTGTTCAATAATATTAACAGGGAAAGGAATGAGGAAAATCTCCACACCTGCAATAAGAGTTAACTTGTATTAGCTGGGTTCGTTAGTCTAGGATGGATTTTCTGAGGCCAAACATTGTCCCCTACAGCTATTGCTGAGAGCAGGTAATTCTGTTTGTGACAGCTTTCAGAGCTTCAAAGCTAGTTTTCATTTTTCATTGTTACAGGTGAGAATTGGTTTAGAATGGTGTCCTAAAATGGAATTTCTTATTAGTGGTCAAAGAACTCATAAAAAAAAAAAAAAGGAAAGAAATCCACACCATACAATGATGCCTCTCCCAGCTAGGCATTCCTCAAACTTCTAGAAAATCTTCTAAAAAATCTTCTCTAAATACACTGTCAAACCCCCAAATGTCTTCACAGGATGGCTGTACTTTGATGTGGTGGCACCCTCTGACAAAACAGAGATTTTCAGGGTGTTTCCTTTGCCTTGAAGTCCCTTCTGTACACAACATTAGAAATTTCATTCCACAAACCTTTAACAAACATACCCACAGCCCAATGCACCTGGTAAAGATCCTTGAGATCTCCTCACTGGTTTCACCGATTTCCTCGCTGAAACATCAAATGTCTACTCCTAAATGTATCTGTAAGGCTGTAAATCCAGTTTGGTTGTTGAAAGCAAATCCTTGCACAGAACACATATGATTTCCAAGTAGATAAACCTTAGGGGGCTGGTCATGCTCTGGAGCTAAGCCAGTTTGCCCCAGCTGGCCCCCTTGTTTTTAATGAGGTGATGAAAACGTGCCACACAAATGGTAATCGCCCAACGATTTCCATTGGGCTGAGCTAGCTGGTTGACCAGTGGTTTTTAATGATCAAAGCATGGCATGAGTGGGAATGGTCAGCCATTTCTCAGGTACACCCTCTTCCAGTTCTTGCGGTTCTGGCCAGTTTGTTACAGATGCCTCTTTGACTATTGGCACCTCATTTCAGATGCAGATGTAACTAGCAGGTTTTATTTGATGTGAAAAAGAGAAGTAATCACAGCGCTTGGAAGCAAAAGGCACTGTTTGCTTTTCGATGCACACAGGGATTCCTGTTTTGCAGCTATGATGTGCATATTTCATTGTGTTGTAGACAGCTTCTGTCAATTAACATGAATTATGGCTCCAGAAGCATTCGTTTACCATAAACCTGCAGTACATTAACTCCTGAGTTTCAACCCCTGCCAGTGGCAAAGTCATTGCAATGTAAATAGAAATAATTTTGGAACTTGGGACTGGAAAGGCATTTCTCTTGTGGGACTGCTGTTTCTGATTGCTGTGGGGGAAGCTGCCTCGGTATAAATCGCGACTCTATTGGGGATGTTTTGCATATTGTATTCCAGCTGCAAACTCCTCCTGAAGTGTGGGGCTTCTTGCCCCCTGTTCTATCTTCAGCTGCAGAGGGAAAGCCCTTGCCCCTGGAGATAGTGGCTCAGGATAGTAAACCTGGCCTGTCCATCTGTGTGGAGGACACCTGGAGGAAGTAGAGAGCACCTCCTAGGACAATCCAGCAGCCACTCCCAGCACAACTCAAGAATCCCTCCAAGGTTAACCCAAGCTTTCACCTAGGACAACCCCCTAGCTCACTCCTCTCCTTCCTCCCACCTCTGCCCAGGCTATGTGGTCTCGTGGCCCCTCCTGAGCTCTGGGGCTTGCCAGCCCTCTCTCTGAGCTGTTCACTACTAGCCCAGCCGTGAGCTGACACAAATCTTCTGCTGGTAAAATGCATTGAATCAGCTCTTGGAAGAGTCTGATAGAGTGTTGGCCAGGAGATCGGATGGCGGGTTAATGTGATGCCCCAGGGTTTCAAAGATCATGAATAGTTAAATTTGCTTTGTCTTCTGGCATTGCAACCTGGTAACTCAGGTTTCTTGAGAACTCTGCTTACAGACTCATTTAGAGTCTTTGGCCCTTTATTTAGTCAAACACATCTTTCAGTTTTCCACCTTTAAAATAAAGGCAAGAGAAAGCACTAACCCAGAGTGCAAACCTTCTTCTGAGAGGATCTATAAAAGCACCTAAGCTGGCAAATAGGCAAAGGTTGACATGCTGATCAGAAATCTCTCCTGACGATGAAGAAAATGTATCTTCTGCTGCATGGCCTTTTCAGGCTGTTGGCCCAGGCTCTTTGCAACACCAGCTCTCTGTTTTTTCTCAGCCCAGGGTAAATCTTTCTGAAACAAGACAATGCCCACTGCCAGCACTTGGGCTGGATCACTGTTGGGGAAAGTGTTGGTGTTGCCTGTACCCTGATGCATGCATGATACATGAGCTTATGTGGATGTAGGTCATATGACGACAGCAGCCTTTAGAGACATCTGATGCTGGCCCATGGATTGTCAGAGTTGGCTTTTCACAGTCTGTAGCTCACTGAGGGAAGCCCTAATGGTTGTGATGCTCACTGGTTTGCTGATGACACCAAGCTGGGAGGGGTGGTGACACCCCAGAAGGTTGTGCTGCCATTCAACAAGATTTAGACAGGCAGCAGAGCTGGGCAGGGAGAAACTGAATGGGATATACCAAGGGCAGGTGTAGGGTATTGGATCTGAGGAGGAACACCCCAGGGACCAGTATAGGTTGGGGACTGGCCTGTTGGAGAGCAGTGTAGGTGAGAGAGACTTGGGGGTTCCTGGTGAACAGCAGGATGACTGTGAGCCAGCAATGTGCCCTTTGTGGCCAAGAAGGCCAATGGCATCCTGGGGTGTATTAGAAGGGAGGTGGCTAGTAGGTCAAGAGAGGTCCTTCTTCTCCTCTACTCTGCCCTGGTGAGACCGCACTTGGAATATTGTGTCCCATTCTGGGCCCCTCAGTTCAAGAAGGACATACAACTCCTTGAAAGAGTCCAGCGCAGGGCCACCAAGATGGAGTGGAACACCTTCCTTCTGAGAAAAGGCTGAGGGAGCAGGGTCTCTTTAGCTTGGAGGAGACTGAGGGGTGACCTCATTAATGTTTATAAATATGTTAAGGGTGAGTGTCAGGAGGAGGAGCCAGGTGCTTCTCAGTGATGGCCAGTGATAGGACAAGGGACAATAGGTCCAAGCTGGAACATAGGAAGTTCCATGTGTATGTAAGGAAAAACTATTTCACTGTGAGGGTGATGGAGGCCTGAAACAGGCTGCCCAGAGAAGTTGTGGAATCTCCTTCTCTGGAGACAATCAAGACAAATCTAGATGCATTCCTGTGTGGTTTAATCTAGGTGATCCTGTTGTGGCAGGGGGTTGGACTGGATGATCTTTCAAGGTCCCTTCCAACTCCTGACATTCTGTGATTCTGGTTGGATCTCCAGCGCTACGCTGATGCTGCTGTGTTGAACAACCTCTGATGGTAATCTCTACCATGGCCGAGGAATGCTTTCTTTGCTGCAGTGATGCGCTGTTGGGAGCTTTTATGTCTCTCTACATGTTCTAACGCACACTTTTCAGTTGTCCCTGTACGTGTTAGGTTTAAGGAGAAAATTAAGGAAACATCTTAGAGGCCTAGAAGGTTTTTAGCTTCTTCAGACCAGACCAAGAAACTATTTCTGAGTAGGTTGGATATTTGAGCAGAGGATTTGTACCTCATCACCTACTTGCTTGCACAGATAGATTGCCTATAACTGCCAGAGAGGGAGTGTTTGAATTATTTTTATGTGAATGATATGAGACAGTATTTGCAACTGAAACCTTCACAACCTCAGCTTGACAAAGCATGACCAGTGGAAGCAGCAGTCTGATGAAAATCTAACCTGAACCAGGACTGGGGAAAGAGCACAGAGAATGTTGTACTTGTGAGCAAGTGCATGGTCATGGACCAATGTGGTGCCCAAGAAGCTGTTTGTAGCAGCGCTGCCTGGCTAGTTAGGTGGAAACCAACTTCTAAGGGCTCCCCAGACAGGCTCCCTGGTGGTGCCCAATTCTGTATTTCAAACTTCGCTGTGAGCGTACAGAGGTCCTGCCAATTTCAGTGGCATAGTGCCCTTGGGCTTGTTCCTGTAAGCTCCAATCATGTAGGACTTTCCCTTCTGTAAGAGGCTCCACTGGGGTAGGTATTGACCCATCCCATAACTAACCTCAGAAAGGCTTTAATTTATTTGGTGACCACCAAAGCCGGTTCCTATGCTATGGCTTGTCTGTTGTGGGAGACTGCTTCGTGTTGGAAAGTACATTATCTGACATGCCTTAACTAGCATCATGTTGAATGCTGCTTTGCCCAGCTGTCCTTGCTACTGCCAAAGGCAAAGTAATATTGAATATTGTGGTAGTGCTGATCTAATCATACTAACGAATATGTTTTCTAAGATGAACTTTTCCACTGTAGACATAATATGTAATTCTAGACAAGTAAAAAAGTCCACTACTGATTGGTCTCTAGTCAGTGTCTGTACTCTTTGCAGCTGCAACTACCAGCCACTGTTTCAGAGTTCTGTTGGAGAGCATCCATCTGTTGTTCGCAGCAGCATTTTTAGTGAGAATAGTAGTGGAATATAGAGAAAATCTTTCTGCTCTCTCAGTTTCTTTCCCAACGTCAGAGCAGGTGGGATGCAGGCATTAGGAAGATGGTGAAGGTCATTGTGGGCATAAAGTGAGGAACTGAGGAGTGTGTGAACAGCCTCTTACTCCTTGATTTTGCTGGCCTAACCTTCTGCAGTGCATATACTTCTAAGGGACTTGGTAAGTCTTCTAGTTTGAGTCAGGAAAGTGGGTTTTGAAGACTGCTTCAACAAAAACAGGGCCAGCATGGGATCTATCAGATGGTCATCCCAGTTCAGGGCTGAAATTCCAGCATCACTATTCTGGTGCCAGGGAAGTCAGAGCAAGCCATGCGTAACCAGCCCATTTAACCTTACAGAGGAATGAAGCAATTTATGGAGTTTATTAGACATGGTGGAGGTGGAACTGGATTCAAACAACTTGGTAGCAGCTGCTCAGTCTTAACTTTCTCCTGCAAGCAAAAATCAGCACATCGCTTCCCATGGGAACCACTTCTGAGAGTCACAGGGAAAAGCTGACGAGAAGCATGGCTCTGAGGGTGATTGAATAGAGCTTTCCTGCATGCAGAGCTCTTTCATGGCAGTCCTCCTGAGCTTAAAAAGCTTTTCAGAAGGCAGTGTGGAATCTGAGGGTGAAATGCCCTCACTCAACTTCTGGCAGCCACCTGGAGCATTTTAGGAGCTGAAGATGATGAAACAGTGCGCAAGGCGGTCTAGTGAGATCTAAGATACCGACATCACTTATGCATGGATGTACTAATTGGTAGGAGACTGGAGGCAAATTTAAATAAAAACGCACTGCACAATTATGAGAGATTAAATCAAGTCAGATTAATTGAAACTTCAGGGGCAAAGGGAAGAAGTGCTCTGCTGCAGCTTAAACAGGTTTTGCAGAAACTTTGTCCACCAAACCTTCCTGAGCATCCAACTGGAGGCAGCTCTTGAGTAATCACTGGCTTGAAAGTAGCTCCGACAAATGACCCCTTTTGCTTAACACTCAGATGAGTTGGGTAACTGCAAAGGACTATGTCAAGGGATTTGCAGAGATGTAACCATCTAGAAGGGTCTAGAGGTCAGAGCTGGACTTTTTGGGTGCTGGAGTCTCTACTTTTTTTTTTTCAATTTTGTCCTACTTAAGTGGAATAGTGAGTCTAAAACAAAGAAAGCCAGGAAGGGCTTTCTGCCCATGTCTGCTCAGAGAGAGACTGTTGTCTGCATCCTGATGAGAAAAACACACAGAAACTGCAAACTCAAAGTGAACCTCCAAAGCAGCTCCCTGGGCCACGCGAGAGATGTTCTAGCCACAAATACAGCACAACTACCCATAAACTGTTAAAGTATTACTCATTTTCATATGGCTGAAGATCAAGAGCGAAGCATAAGCACGACAGAAACATAAGCTCTCACAGAGGGTTTAGCGGCCAGTCACTACTACCACATCTAAAAGACTTTCTACTCCAGGCAAGATCAGAGTTAGAGTGAAGGGATGGTGGGGAGGTCTGGTCAGAAGGGAACCATTAGCTAGTTTTTCCAAACTTGAAGCTATTTCATGTCTGAAAATTGTCTTTTAAAACAATAAATTACATTACCTTAAATATGAGTGAAAACCAGATTTGGTAAACATTAGATTTGCCTCCTTTCTTTGCATCCTCAGATGCTCAACTGTGATATTAAATGATTTTTAGATTTTTATAGTTGTGAAGAAAAGCTGTAAATGGTTCTTGGATAGTACCCTCCAAATTCAGCAATTAGAAGTCAGATAAAAGGAGCTCCAGCCAGTGACAGACTGAAAAGTAAGGAGAATTATAAGTCCTGCTTCTTCAGGCTGGGATTGGGAATGTGGGGGTCTGTTAGTGTAGAAAACGGCTATAAACTACCATACGCTGCATGGGCACAGCACAGTGACTTCTTCCACGTCCCCCAGAGCAGGAGTCTTGCTCTTCCATGCAAATTCAGTCTTGGGTGTCAGGTATGGATCACCACCAGGGAGCTAAGGAAAGAGCTATCCTAGCTGGCCAGAAACCAGCCCCACACTCACAGCCCATTTCACAGAAGCCAAGGTGGAAGCACAGGCAGAAAGCCATTCCCTGGTCTCCCACTGAGCATGGGTTCATGTGTGGGGAGAGTGATTCCCAGGGTGCTGTTACTTAGTCCAGTAACGACCTAGGTAAATCACCATACACACATTTGAAGCATATTATGGAGAGGCAATGGCAAAGATTTCATTTAACTAATTCAATTAAGCTCCTTTCCTTTCGTGAGCAGGTTCCCTAAAAGACAGCAGTGTTGGTTTGCTGCTCTTCATCCTGCAGCGAGAATAGTTCATGAGGAACGCACTTTCCCTCCCGTTAAATACTTTTTCTTAGCATGTCAAGCATGTACATTGCTGCTGGCAAAAAGCAACCAGACCTGTAGAAAGAGAAATTTCTGAAAAATGTGTGGGGTGTTGGGTGGAGCGCAAACGAGCAGATGTTCCCACAGAACAACAGGGTTTTATAGTGAATGAGCAGAGGTAAAGCCCTGGCTCCAGGGCAGCTGGATGCATTAGGCGTACTCCAGTGTAAGAGTCACAGATGCAGCAGGACTGCAGGAAAAATCACTGCTGGGATGTGCCTGGACCCTTGAAATGCTGTATATGGGGGTTTCCCACTGTGGGAGCTGATCGAGGTGATTGTACATGAGATTTCTGGAATAATCCGTGTCCAGTTTGCAGCCTCCCTCAAATGACAGTGTTTGGCTTTTTGAAGCAAACTCTGAATAATGTGATGTTTAATGTCAGGCAGAAGAAAGACTGTAAAAAGAAAAGGTGAGAAATCTCAATCCACATGTTAGTTGGCAATAGTAAAATGCCTTCTTTTTGACAAGTTAATCTGCTATTTTTTAAGAGACATGTCCAAAATGATGAAATACTTCAGCTGTCTGACCCAGGTGAGGTAGAGGAGCGCAGAAGCTGATCCTCTATTGCATGCCAGTGGTCCTCATGCCCCAGCTTCTGGGGCTACTGCTGCAACGTGTTACATGGCTTTAATTTGCACCATACTGGGAGCCAGACGGCTCAGCTCTTCTGAAAACACACCCCTTAGCTTCAGTGTCTGTAAACTGAAGTAATTAGCTGTCGAAACTCAGCTCTCAGGTTTGGCAGCTTTGGCACCATCCTAAAAGATTAGGCATCGATTTGAAAAGCCCCTCTTGTGCCCTCACTTATCACTGGACCCCTTCTACCTCTGTGTATCGGGGAGATGTGCTGCAAACTCACACTGTTCCTTGAGCTTGCTTGCCCTACTAAATGTGGAAGTCTTTCTCGCTTCAGCACCTCAGGACTTCAGATGTGATAATAGATATACCAATGTGTAATAATGTATTTCATTGCTGAAATTCATGGTGGCTGCACATCCGATGTCCCACCCGAAATCTGCTTCATCGGTGGCTGAACTTCAAGGTACTTAAGACTAACGGTGTGGGTTACGGTCCTTGAGTCTTACTGAGAGTTTGGTGATATCTGATTTCCTCTGTCTTGGTTGTGTCTTGCTCATGCGTACATTTTGCACCGAAATCTGACAAACGTATAGCCAGACTCGATTGAGATGTTTCACCTTATCTGGTATTTAATGTGAACACTTGGTTCCTCTGAGGCGGGAATTAAGTGTTAGGTTTCAGTGACTGTAATTAGCAAATGCTTGCAATGATAGTTAAATCCATTTTCTAAGTCAAACAAATTAGTCAGTGAAGAAAGAAAAATAAACAAAGGTGAGATCAGAATTAGATTTGATCATCTGGAATTATATACAAAGGAAGTTGGCAAGTTTGAAAATCACAGGGATGTGGAAGGTCTTTTCCCTTGTAGCCACAGATTCTCATTTCTTAAAAGGAGAAAAAAGTTCTCATCATAAGCCATGGGACTGTGATTGCTCTTGTCTTGCACAGCTGAACTCTGAGAGATGATGTGGGCTTTGTAAGGGACTACCTGCAGGTAGCACCTTTCAGGTGCTCCTCAGGTGCTTGCCAAAAGGGCTGGTTGGCTTGATAAGTGTCAGCTGTGAGGAGCATTCTAGATCAAGAACCAGAAAAAAAGCTATTTAAGGAGTGAACAATTAAAAATCATATACTGCAGAGCGGGACACATCTTCCCTAGGAGATGCTGAGTAGGAAAGTCTGGTCCTGCACCATGCCATGTGCGGGGCTGCACAGGCAGTGAGAAACACTCAGCTCACCAGTGCCCATCTGCAAAGCAGGCAGGAGCTAAAATCACCAGGGACTGTTTTAGACTCTTTTCTGGATGCCAGCATCCAAACTGAAACATTTTGCAGTCAGCTAAGTATCAGCCTTATTTTAGACATTATTCTCTGCTGCCGGGAAGTGAAGTGTCTTCTGCACCAAGGCAGAACTTCACACAGACCTGGAGCTCAAGGATGAAGCATGGAGCCATAAGGAGGGTAAGGTCTCAAATTGAAGTATTGTGCTTGTTTTGTTTCCTTTGCAGGGTAGTCTCAGGTTGACTTGTCACTGAACAACCCCAACTGCAGCATGCTTCACAGGTCTTGACTGTTGCATGGAGCTACAGTGATGTGCAAAACCACCACTGATGACACGTCAGTACTGGGAGGCACCATTATGGCTGAGCATTCAACCCTAACACTGCATTTCTTGATGGCTTCATTTCTCAATTTTAATGTTGCATAAACAACTGTTTTTGTACCTTGTTCTACATGCTCACACATGCACGGAGGTCTTACTTCTCCAGTCCCTCCCACACAAGCAAACCTCCCTCTGCCTTGCTGGAGATTTTGCCTAACAGCTAAAAAGATGACCTTTTACATGGTTTCTCAGGGGTGACTTGAGGATGAGGATGAGCGTCTCCGCTTTGGTGAGCTGCCCACTCTTCTTGGGCTCACACTGCACTCATGTTCTTCTCTGTCCATAAAATCCATGTGATACACCAACCTGGGCAAAGCAAGTAGGATTTAGTACCACCTACATAGGGATTGTGGTGCATTCAGAAAAATTAACTAGCTTTTGGCCAGCCAATTAAAGTGACATTAGATTTCATAACCTCTGAACCAACCCTTTTGCCAGTGATTTCTTGCCCTTCTCTACCTTGTAAAAAATTTCTTAAATTCTACATTTAAGTACAAGGGTGATGGAAAAGTCATGACTATTTCTGTGCC
Organism: Heliornis fulica; assembly: GCA_013399135.1. Classification (NCBI taxonomy): domain Eukaryota; kingdom Metazoa; phylum Chordata; class Aves; order Gruiformes; family Heliornithidae; genus Heliornis; species Heliornis fulica. Next base: position 319,609 of record VXBZ01002920.1, read on the forward strand.
AAAATAGCATTGTTATGGTGTCATGAATACAGCACTTGCATTTCTGTTTTCTGAATATCCAGTAACAGCCTTGTTTTTGCAAACTTAGTTCCTGAAAATGACACTGAAGTCACTCTCCAAGTGTGAAAGCTGATAGTGGGGCTTTGCATGAAACACATTTCATACTCAAAGGCTCCCACTGGCTCAGGTTTCTTAACTCTGTTTGTTTTGTAAAAGTAGGGGGAGAAAAAGGGATCCTCATAAATAAAAAAAAACATTCTGAATAAACCCAAAATGTGGTGCAGGTGGGCACATACATCCTGTGCTCTGAGACCTGCTCAGTGAAAAATCTCAGCAGTAGCTAATTAGAGGGAGAGGTGTATCTGAAATGTCCCAGACATCTGAGACTTCCTCCAGTTTAAGGCAAAATTACTATCTTAGTAGTAAACATCAGTAAAGCTGGTGGGCAATGTTAACAGCATCCTTTTTCCCAGCAAGTTTACCTAACAGCAGGACTTTCATAAGCTGAAGTTGTATCAAGAAAGCACAGTGATATAACTGTATATTAATATTAATAGTTCTGCATTCATTAACTAGCAGAAGAAAAAAAAAAACACTGTTGCAAAGAAAAGGAGAGGGTTGCCCAGCCTGGGATCTGCATCCTTGTCTGGATTTGGTGTTTGCTTAGCATCAGCCTCATGGTGTGCGTTGCATTAATCTGCATATTTTTATCCAGTAGTCACTGTGTTGCTCAGGAGGCAAGTATTGAGGTTCCAGACCTCGGTGGTTGCTTTACCAGGTCCAAGTCCCTGATCATCAAGGGTGTGTTGCACAGCCCCATCTTCTGTCTCCTGAAATAAGGTGATTGAACCCGAAAAGGCATTACCTAATTTTCAGATGTTCCTGTCATTTCTCCTGTTGGGGTATAAATATTTCTTTGGGCAGTTTGTGAAGGGCTGTTTGGCAGCTGAATTTTATTAGTTGGGTGTTTATCCACCCCAGGCTGGGGCGAGGAGGGTTATTTATTCTGAGTGAAATTACTTTTTTTGAAGAGAGAGACTCTGCAGGGCCTCACTAAGGTGGGCCAATTCTGGGTTTTCCCACTGTTCTCCGAGAGTTTGACCATAAATGCCTTTGAGAGGTATTTGCAGAAGCTTTTCATGTGCAAGCAATAAACCAACAGAAGCACTGGGCAGGAATGTATATACTGAGGACGGTGTTTCCTCAAACACACTTTACAATGCCCAGATCAATCAGCCCTAAAATTTACCTCTTCCACCTTTTGCGTAGGTTAGGTTCGGCTGCACAGTTTCTGCCCAAGTAGGAATAATCATGAGAATCCAAATTACTTGAACAACAAGAGCACTGAGGTGGCATTCAGATTCCCACGGGTTTTCAACTGCCACGTGCACTCTGTTAAGGAGTTCCCCTTTTGGAGAGCCGCACATTCCCAGCATGGGAATTCCTAAGTACCTGGAAAGTCACCGCATCCTTCCTGGGAAACCATATGGCAGCTTGGTCTCCTCCCTCCCTGTATGAAGATGACTCAGCTTTCACCATCCACGTGTCTTTGCTCTTCTTTGGTTTCCATACCACTGCCTTCACCAGCCAAACTTCTCAGTACCTTTCTGCTGATGTGTTCGGCAACGTCTGCTCAGCAGTTTCCTAAGGGCTCAAGGTCCGTGGTCACACAGTTAACGTTCTGCCATAGTTCCCCTGGACCAGGCTGTTTGCACCGGAGGCCAGATTGCTGTCTGTTAAGACAAGACAGACTCCTCACTGTCCTCAAATGATGGAAGACATCCCTAGGAGACTACACTAGGGCAAAACTTAAGACTTCAACTAGAAGTCCTCTGAAGCCTCTGGTCAAACATTCAAAAGCTGATCTTGTCCAGCTGCTCAGCACTCATGGTGGTGCATGGTGAAGGTGTGGTGGGCATCATCCATGTAATGTCAGCACTGGAGTGCATGTTCTTCCTGTGTGAAAAACCTATATGCGTCACTGTGGGTGAGGCAGATGATTGTTTTGGGACCCTGTAGTGGAGGTGTGCGATGTGCCCCATCATTCCTCATTGAGTTTGCTCCTCCAGAAAGGCCTCAAGCACCATGGCCTGTGAGTCTGACAGCTTCAGGCAGGAAATGCTGCAGGGAGGCACCAGAGGATGAAGGCAGGTCTCTCCCTCTGGCAATAACTAAAGACTACCTGTCAGTATTACTAAAGCTGGCTTAGTTCCAGGGTCTCCTTGAAAACAATTTCTGTAAAGACTGGTTAATTTTTATCTTGGGATAAAATTGTTTGTCTGCCTCCTCTATATTGCTGGTGTGGAAGTGGAAAAGTCAACATTGACCGGCTGGAAACAAAAAGATAGAGTGTCTGCCTTGTAAAGCAGACAAGGTGTCAGATGGAAGGTCAGCACAGAGCATAATTTCCTGGGCAAGTTACTGGCTATATTGGGAAAGATACCTGTGGTGCTACCCAGGAAAGACATGGAAGGATTTCTCTCAGATTGGGTTCAAGCTCTTTTGGTAGGACCAGAGCTGTTTCATTAGGCAAATATGCTGGCTCCTGGGAAAGTGGCTGGCTGGATCCTGGTGGTCCAGGCAGACGTTTTTGGGTGTGCTGGGGTATGTCAGGAGTGCGTGACAGCACTCCTCTACAGTTTTGTGCTATGTCTGTGCGAGCTGTGACCACTTAGTGTTTGAAAAGTTACTCTCAAAGCAGATAGTTCCTTGAGGCAGTTTCAGTGAGGGCTTGTTTGTTGGGGTTTTTTTCCCCAGTTCTAGCAGTCTGGCAGAGTTTTTAGGGGATGTGCTGCCTTACATTGCCTTTCTCAGCCTTGATTTTCTGGCATCGATGCTTCAAGTTCTGCTCCTCTCCTATTAAGAGGTCTTGTCAGCATGATTCAAAAGGTAAGATGTTTCACCACCCCCTTTTTCAACCTGCTCTTCATCACAGTCTCTAACATCTGGAAGCCTCTGCGGACTCTGACATCCACGTTGCCTTTGGCACAGTGTGGACTGAACCCAAAGGCAGTACCTACCTGACCACCCACCTTCCTCCCTGACTCAGCCTAGCACCCCTCCAGAACACGAGCATGCAGAGGACGGTGAGGCAGCCCCAGTGTGCATCACATGTAGCTAAATGCCAGTAGCAATGGCTAGACAGGTTGTGTTACCACTGGAGAGGCCGTGTGTCAATTATCCATGGCATTATCTTGCCCTGCCCAGCACTGGTTTTAGTTTGTGCTGCCTGATTTTCTGTCCAAATGAGAGGAGTGCACCCCAGTGCCGTGGAGGTGGGGAGGTTCCTGATGTTCTACTGGTGCCAAACTGCCCCTTGCTTTCACTGCTCGAGTTTGGTGCTCAGTGCTCAGAATGCAGAATGTGGTTGGAAGATGCACCTGTCCCTTTTCACTGTTCTCCCCTCCTAGCTGAGGTCCTACCTCGATAGCAAAGCCACTTCTAGCCGCACTGGCAAGGAACCTGGGACAAGCCATGGCTGGTGTGTGATGCATACAGAATTTGTCCCATCGCTAAATCATTCCTGTCCCAATCCCTCTTGCACACTTGGTAAGAAATGTTTCTTCTTTTTACATGTTTTCCTTTCCCAACCCCTGCTCTTGAGTGCAACCAGAACCCCCCAAAAGGGCTTGGGACGGGCACAATAGTTATGGGTTGGTCTTTGGTGGGCACCAGCCAGGAGACCTGATCACACAATGGCATGTGTGGCCACATGTTTTCCCACAGGGCTCAGAGATTATGGTATTGCTGTGTGTTAGGACAGTGATTTCTTTCCCGGTTTTAGATAATCATCTCGTTTAGGCAAGGCATGATGCTGCTTCTGCTTGATAGGTTGCCTATACTTGAGATGCTGCTTGTGAAAAGCAACATGATGTTGATGAAACAGAGAAGCTGAATCAGTTTATGTGGCTGCGAAAGTCAAGGAAGAAGAAAGTACAAGTGACAAATCCTTTCCCTGTCTCTTGGTAAACTGATGGTTCTGGGCCATGAAGCCCTAGAAAGCACTTCGGCTCCTCTGATCATTCCCTCATGTCATCCTATAGCTCTGCAAGGTTGAGCAGATCAGACATTCACCTTTTACATTCCTTTTTCACGTGACCATGACCCATGTCTCCATATTCCCTTTCTGCAGGCTATGAGCCTCTGGGAGGGATGAACGTATTCGAAGGAGTCCACCAGCAGGAGACACCACCTTCAAGAGTTTTACATGGCACTGGCCATCAGGAAGCTGCTATTTTACTTTTAGTTGCCATCTCTTACCTGCAGGACTTCAGACTGTTCTTCCTTTTGCCAAACTCTGTCTCACCATGGAACTATGACCAATGGGAGTAAATCACAATTACAGTAACTTGTTTGAATGTTGCTATGAAAAGTCACAGTGGCCAGTGTGAGGCCCTGTTTGCGTAGTCACCCACAGAGGAAAAGACGACATTTGTTCCGCTTTGAGAAATACCGCTTTCATGTGGAAAGGGCATAGGGTTTGGGTGGAAGGCTGCAGCCACTGAAGGGGAGGATGAGCTGAGGTGGGTGGCTTTGTCATCAGTGATGAAGCCCAACTGAGCAGCTTCACAAATGTTCCCTGAGACTGTTTTGCACATCACACACTACAGCCAAATACTTATTCTCGGCTAAGAACTGGCTGCATTGTAGGGCAATTTAAGTAAAATATTCCCCCCTCCTCCTTAACCCACAAGCAAACACTGCTGTGGGTGAAGGCCAGCAGAGGAAGAATGACATCACGAAACCCAGAGAGAAAGCAAACATCACACCAGCTCCATGGTAAGACACTGTGCTGGGACAGACTTGCCTCTTTGTAACTTTGACTTCTGTGCCATCTCGGAGGCCTTTTTTTAGGGCAGCTATAAAGAACAGGCATGCTACACACTACAGCTAACTGCGGAATGATCTGTCCCACTCCTGCTTTTCAAATCCTGGTGGCAGATGGTGCCCAACATCCTCAAGCCATTTCCACGTGAGCCAATGAAAGGCTGTTCAGCTGCACTACGACTGTAGACCTAGATGGCCTGGGATTGTCCACTGGCCCATGCAGATCCTGCTGGGGCAGGTCATAGAACCACGTCCCTGAAGCATGGGAACAACTCATTCCAGGAAGTGAGACTGCTCCTCCCACAATACTGTGTATCTTAGCGGTGCCAAAGAGTTGAGGTTTTTTTTTAAATTACAATGGCAAGGAAATGACCTAAAAACTATGTTAATTCCACTAGGATGTGACAGTGGTGGGAACAGTCCCAGTCCCACAGATGTCACCTGCTCAGATACAGACTCCAATGCCCAGCTACTTATGATTACAAATGCCTGCTACTGTAGGCAGGCTGTACGCAGGGAAACTTGCATCCAAAAACTAGTGTGTCTGGGACGCTGATCCACAGCATCACTTGTAGAAATCCATCGACGGTACATGGAAGTGCTGGTAGGATTGGTCCAACACTTCCCAAGAAGCAACATCCCCTGCACTGCCTGCTACCAGAAAAGCAAGGGTTTACCGAGGTCCCTTGCCCAACCCTGGCAAAGCCAAGGTCAAATTTAGGCTCTCCTTGGTCCTTGGGATGAAGCCCCTCATGCCCATCCCACCAGGCACTCACCTTCCCCCTTTCTTAGCAGTGGACTCCTCTTGAGGACCTCACACCACCAGCATCTGCAGGGCTGGAGGTAACATGACCATGATCACACAGGGAAGACATCCATAACGGAGGCTGAATGAGCCATCTCCACCCTCGTGCTACTGCTGCATGCCTAATCCTATACAAAACTGGGGGTTCAGTACCTCGATGCCTGTGTGCGCACCGCAGCTCGTGTGGCTGTAAATACACCCGCTAACAAATAAATAGTACTGCCCTTAAGCCAACGTTGTTATAAATTTATTATGAATATAAAACCCGTGCTGGCCAGGGCTCGCAAAGCAGCACCATAAAACATAAAACCTCCTGGCACTACAAATCCCAAGACTTGGTTTTGCCAAGGACCCTCACAACTGGGCATGAACCCCAAAATTTAACAACTTGTTATTTTTTTTTTTTTGTCTGTAAGATAAGTTTGCCATGTTAACAAAAGCAGAATATTTTTATTTAGTGTTCATCTTGCCTTCGACAGCTGCAGCTGTCAGGCACAGAAATACAGTATTAAAATAAACTGAACAGAGCTGCTCATTGAAAAAAATCACGCTATGCAAACCTGTGGATTGTAACATCAACAGTATAAAATGTAACAAAATCAGAATTTTAAATATTTTTTTAAGCTTTTAAAGATAATAGTCCAGGCTATAAAACTATATAAGCATCGAATAAGAAATGTTAAGTCAACAAGTCTACAACAGATACATCTTGTAAAAACTCAATAAATTATATATATATTTATAATATCTAGTAACATTTAAATCATGCACAGTT
>VXBZ01002920.1:327202-356297 GCA_013399135.1 Heliornis fulica
TAAAAGTTTACAGTAACGCTATGCTATTTAAACCGATGAACAGATATGTTAATGTCTATAAATAACTTTACAAATATACATGTTACGGTACAATTTTTAAAACAAAACTGTGAAGATATCAAACAAACAATCTTTTCTCTTGCCCAGATCAGTATATCCTAGATTGCAATGCTCCTATGTTGAGAGTCTCTCTCTCAGTACTGCTTTACGTTGCATTAGTATTATACATTCTTTTTTTTTAATATATTTATTTATATATATACAGGATATATTTATAGATATATACACAGACTCTCTGGAATAAACCTTTTTGATATAAGTTAAAGGCTCTTGCCTACAGGTACCCGTAACTTCTTTCTTCGAGTCACTGCACGTAGATGGAGCCAAACCGCTGGTGTCGAAGGCTGGATGGAAGAGTTGAGCTGCTCCTCCCTCCCCCCTGCTCCTGGCAAGGAAAACTATGCAAACCCCCGAAAAGTGAGATTTTTTACTTTTTTTTTTTCCTCCAAAACGGCTGTTCCCAAAGTTCGGGATGTGGCTTGAGATGCTGTGTGGGCACCAAGGAGTCAGCTCTCGGGTGAGTGATGCTTTCCTCCCTGGGGATCCCAACACCTGATCCCAGGAGGGTCTGTTCCTGCCTCGGCATGGCCCCATCGCTCCCAACCCAGTGCAAGAGCCAGCAGCCACTAAGCACAGCCAAAACGCTGCCATTTCAGATGACTTGACCGTCTCTTTAATCTTCTTTATTTTTTCCTTTCTCCATTATTTGCATTTTACTTATTTTCTTTTTCTTCTTCCAAAAAGGACTTCTTCTATGTAGCTGGGAAATATGATCATGAAGCTATAAAAACGACGACAACAAAAATATAGATATTTTTATAAATATATGAATCCCTGCAGGCAACGTGGCTTTTCAGCTCCACCAAAAAGGTTCATGTACAGATTGCATAAGCAAAGAATTTCTACATTCTTTACACTTTTTTTTTGTTTGCATTTTCTTTTTTTTTAAAAAGGGAAGAATTTTTTTTTCCTCTTCTTTGTATTGCAGGCACAGAACGGCTACTCTGGCACTCGAAATGCAAGCATGGAGGCTGGAAGGTCAGCAGCCCCCAGATTCAACATTCTGCTTGGTTTAAAAAAAAAATAAGGGGAGAAAGAATTAAAAAAAAAAATTGTATATAAAAATGTATATGCTAAATCATCTTGGCAAGAGACTAGTTCCTTCAGGCCAAACAGTGCTTCTTGACTTTTTATACAGCAAACAGGAGAAAAAAAAAACAAAAAACAACCAAAACAGTTAATTATTTAAAAAAAACCAAAACCCTGAACAGCTTGACAAGACAAATCTCTGGGCACCACCATGCAGTTCCACTGGAAGATCCTTCACTATGGTTTCATCCCCGGCGCCCTACCCTCGCGCCTCCGTGGGCACACTGCCCGTCTGTCCGTCTGTCTGTCTGGGGTGTCCTCACGTCCGGATGATGCCATTGCAGGGGGGGTGCTTGGGCAGGCAGGGCTCATCGGGCATCAGGTCATGTGCAAAGACCGAGTCGTCCCCTGAGGAACAGGTGCTGTGGGTGTCCTGGCCGGCTGGTGAGTACTGCTCGAAGGGCACAGAGAGGTCCAGGTACTCCTGCCAGGGTGACAGACCCATCAACACTGGGTGCCCACTGCTGGGGACCGAGCCACCCCTCCCCACGGCCACCCCACCACACTCACATCAGTGGATGTCACAGTGAGGACCCTGTCCAGGTCTTCCACCAGCTGCTTGAAGGTGGGCCGCTGTGAGGGGACAGCATGCCAGCACTCCCGCATAATCATGTACCTGCGTGAGAGGGGACTGTCATCCACCATGTGGCTGAAGAGTGCCCACCTGCCTGCCCACCCATCCCCGCATCGCCTGAGAGATCAGCTATGGCTATTACAACTTCAGGCATGGTGGCCTTGGTTCAAGGCCAGCTGCCGGGAGGAGGTGAGGGGTTTGGTGGAGCCACACTCGTTATTGATCACCTCCCTCATGTCCATGCTAGGAATCTGCCCCAAGAATGACAGATCCCCCCACTGCCACCCGTGGAAAGAGGGAAGCACATTTGGTCACCTGGCAGTCATGGGTTGAGCCAAAAGATATCAGAGTGGATGAACCTACCCGCTCTGCTGGCCCCATAATTGCATGGTGGGGTTGTCCCACCAGCCTGGAGTGGCATTTGGCCAGAGGGAAGGGGCGTGAGGAGAGGTCACCCTCCCTCCATGCACTCACAGGTCATGGGTGCAGTTTGCGGGTTTGTCCATCCGATGGCCTTCCTTCAAAAGTTTGAAGAGTTCCTCAACGGGAATTCCTGGGTAAGGAGACCCTCCCAGAGTGAATATCTCCCATAGTAGCACTCCAAAAGACCAGCTGGAAACCAAAGAAAGATCTTTAAAATTCAATGAGGTTTTTTTTTCCAAGCCCCACTCCCCACCCATATCCCCTTCCCCTGCTTGGCTTTATTTCTGTGCAGCCATGCATAGCTAACAAAGTCATCAATAGCATGACTAATTGCCTAGGCCATTTTTACTAGTTACTTGGAGATCTCTGCTGATCCAACTCAATAGCAAAGAAATCCCAGGCACCAAGTCTGAAATTGAAATGAGCATTTAATCAGATAGGTGACAGCCCATCTATTACCCCCAGCTCTTTGTTAGGTCTTCCACCAGCTCCACTGAATGGAACAAATCAAATTATTCATGCACAGCTTCACTGAATTGCCGGCTTGGAACCACAGGCCACTAATTGTGCAAGCTGATACCAAAACTTGCTTGTTACAACACTCATTTCGCTGGCCAAGCTGGGAGAAAAATACCCCAACAAAAATCAGTGGAGCACTAATGTTACACACTCCAGTCCCGCAGCTGCGCTCTGGTTAAAAGTCCTCTTTTTTCCAAAGTGTCTTTTGCCTCCCTCGTTCTCTTTTTAAAAACAGGGATTATCTGTCTCTGTTTAGGTTTCACGCAGGCTTGCTCTCCCATCCTCGAGCTTTGATTTATCTGTCATGCCCACTGCAGCATAAGCTGGTAAACTATGATTTAACATCAATAAAAGCCAGAGTATGTGAAAAATACAGAAACAGAAAAGATTTGTTTGTCCAACAGCTCGCGGCAACCACTGGAGGAGCAGGCAGGCTGGCTGCCAAATTACTACTCTACTCTCGACCAAATACTGAAATCAAAATGCCGTGTGAGCGTGCTGAGCTACTTCATCCCCACAAAGGTCAGGTGTGATAGGGAGTCACACCTAATGCAGCCTCTGTCTGCTGTCTGCTTACCGTGCCGAGGCACCAAAATGGACACAACGGGATTAGGCAAAATACGGGCAAATAAACAAAGAGGCAAAATGAATCCCTAAGCATATTTGTTGAATATTCTCTGATCAACACCATCACCAGCAGATCATGTATCTCAAGCTCACCCTACGTACTCAAGTGCGACCATCTGGGGCAAAGCGTGGATGAAGTCGAAGGTAATTTGTTTTGCACAGAAGGATTGGGTTTTTTACACACAATTTTTTGACTGCAGAATGAATCTCCTCATCTATAAACTGGACAAGAAATACCTGCCTGCCTTCCAATAACTTGGAAGCTGAAGCAGCAGCTCACTAGAGATCCTCAGATGAAAGCAACCAGATAACAGTAAAACAAAACCATGTGTGCAAAGCTGCAGCCTGGAATAGATTCATCTGCTTTCGTCTCCCTGGGCAGCCCGGCAGTGAAGGAGCCCCGCTCCTGCTTAGTGGTACATCTGTCTATAAGATGCTATGGCTGTTGGTTTCCCCATCTTTTTTTCTTTTTTTTAAACTAAGGGTATGCTTACACATCGCTCTGGTGAGTATAGACCCGGTCAAACAACGCTTCTGGAGCCATCCATTTCACAGGCAGCCGACCCTGTAATTAGGAAGACAATGGGAACATCCCATCAGCGTATTCCTCCAGCCACAACGGCACCATCTGAATCTTCGTTTCTAATCCAGTTTGAAACATTTTCATTAACTGCCACATCTGCCTTGCCGGTCACTGGGCAAAGCAGTGGTGTCCACATATAAACAGATTAGACCATTTGATCCCTGGATCTTCACTGGCAATCTCTTCAGTAAATGCTCTCTGGAGAGGGTTCTATTTCAGTGCCAAGGCAGGTTTAACCTATCAGACCACTTAAATCTGCTCTGGAACAGCACTCGTGGCTCACCGATGCAGTGAGCTCTGCAGTAGAGCATGGGACAATACTTTCCATCTCTTTGGTTTGACTCAAAAGTCCAAACCCTACTCAGGCTGAACTTGAAGGGAAACTTCCAAGATTGAAGGCATGGGCCGGAGATCTAAGAAACATTTCCAGGGGAACATCCTACATCAGGGTCATAAATGAGACTCATATGAGAAAGATGAGATGAGATGAGATGAGATGAGATGAGATGAGATGAGAAAAACTAATTTAATTCTCTGGGGCTTTGCTTGGCCCCTGGAGGGAGTTGGAAAGGACTGTTGTGTCTGAGGCATAATTTGGCTATGGGAGGGCTTTGTCCTCTTCTGACCTGCTCCCTCGCTCAGGGAGACAACTAGAGATGGGACATAGGCAGGATACACAAATGAGATTATGGTCTCAGCCATCCAACGCAGAGCAAACAGAGGAAATTAATCTCATTTCAAATTAAATTCCCAAGAAATTTTATTCATTTGCGATTAGGAAATCCTAGCATTTAAGATTTCTGATAAGAGATTGGAATGGATCAGTATGGGCATGGTGGGCTTTGAAGGGCTGTCTGGACATTCAAGCCCCTTGCAGTTGCAAGACTCTCAGGTCCTGCAATGGCCTCCAACTCTTCCACTGCCATCTCTGCACTGTTGTGTTCTGGTTTTCACTCAGAGCTCAAAGAAGACAGAGGTTTTCTCTCCAGCCCTTCATTTGTAAATTCATCTCTACAGAAAATACAAACAACTCCAGGACTCAGCCCTTGTCTGGGACTTCTCACCCTTGGCAGTGGAGACAAGGAGCTCAGTTGTAAAAAAGAGAGAAAAGCAAGAATGTCAGGTAGCTCCAGGTATATAAAAAGTGATATTCCTACGGCCAGGGCTCTGATGGACCATAACTTGACTCCTTGGAACCTTTATGAACAGTAGCGGAACAGTTTAGAAAGGGCTCCATTCTCCTTTTGTAAAAACCCTGGTTTCTCTTAGTCTAAACCATCCTGGCCAGGACTGATACCTCACAACCAGCTGCTAGTGGCAGTGGTATCTGTCAGTAAGAAAACTGATGGTGGGTGGACTTTTGGGACCATCCTAACCACAGTCCCTCACCAGGTGAGGCCACTGGCAGATTTCTTCCTCTCGAGCCCCTCTAGAAAGGGAGCTGTGGGACAAGGACCACTGCCCCGCAGCGATGGCTGTGCTCCCTGCCAGAAGTAGAACTGCACGTGGCTGGCAGCTCTGTACTTACATTGGTGGTTTTCTTGTAATAGTCAATGTTGTGAACATCTCTGGCAAGGCCAAAGTCAGCTATTTTCATCACATTGTCTTCAGTGACCAACACGTTCCTGGCTGCCAAGTCGCGATGAATGCACTGTGAAAGGTGAGCAAGTCAATAAATAAGGGCTCGTTAGCTGCCTGTGCCTGGAACCAACAGCACCATGTGGTTTATGAGCTACCCTTTCATTGACTCCCAAGCTCGTAAAGTTGTGGGCACTGCTTAACTCCTCACTTTCTGTGTCACTGCTCCATCATGCATGCTCGGTGGGAGCCACCTCTTAGTAACACCTCACTGCCAGCCTCAGCACTGACACAGCCACGCATCTTTTCTCTCCAAAGGGGATACACAGATGGAAAAGCCAACCCTCCTCTTCTGTGAGTGCCTACTGGGACGTGAAGCTGTCGTTCTTGCCCTGCTTCCCCCGGGAGGAGGAGTGCAGGCTGACGTTTGAAGGGAAAAAATCCTCGAATTATGACACCCTTGGCACATCTAAAACACACCTTCACTTTCAGGTAAGAAAGAAGCTGCATCAGCTTGCCCTGTGCAGAGAAGGAGTTCAAAGTCACCATGAACCATCCACCCTGAACCCCAGCCACAGGACCAACACCTGATATCCGAAGCTGAACTTGCTCTTGCCGTAGTGCTCCCTGCTTGCAAAGAGGTCATGTCGGCTGGTGCACAGCTTCGTGAACCCAAAGCCTGATTCTCTACTTGCTGATGTCAGGGTAAATTAGGACTAATCCCAGGGTATGATGTAAGCAAACACAGCAGCCGGCTCAATGCCAGCAGAGTAGAGTGCTCCTGGGGGAGTACTGTGGGCATGGCCATATACCAAGCCAAATCCATTGCCAGCTCTGCTCACTCTGAGCTTACAGATGATGGTTACAGCCACAAACACGAGCTACACCTAGGACCTCAGCCTCCTTGTGGGTGCTCTGCATCTTTACCAATCTCAGAAGGGAGATGGGGTCAGTAAGGGGGGCATGCAGCTCTTGACTGATGTCTAATATCTCCCACAGCAGAAGCTCACAACTCGGTGGGATGCTCACCCTGACCAGTGCTGCCTGAGCCTCAGGATTGTGTATCGCAGAGCCAAAACACCCCACACCCCCACCACATGCCTTTGAACACATGGGTCTGACTGACGCTTCAAACAAATGAAGTTCTCAACTCACCTTCTGAGATGCCAAGTACTCCATGCCACGGGCCACCTGGTAGGCACAGGAAACAAGGTCTTTAAAGGTCAGCTGCTCCTCGGGCAGCTTGCAGGTGTCAAAGGAATAGTCCATGCCAGGTGGGCGACGTGCCCTGAGGTATTCCCGCAAGTTCCCCTTCGAAGCATATTCCACCAACACATAGAGCGGTCCTGCAAGCAAAAGCACCCTCAGTATCCAGCAAAGGAACAGCATGTGTTGCCCAGGGCTACACTGACCACCTGACTGTCTCGTCTGGGACACTCATACTACAGTGAGTAATTACCTATAAGGGAAAGTCAAACCTGAGCCTCCCACCACACTGTGGGCTCTGGGCTGCTTTGCTACCTACCATCCTGCGTGCAGGCACCAAGGAGGTTAATGATGTTTTTGTGCTTCCCAATCATTTTCATCATTTCCATCTCAGAGACCAGGTCAGAAAGGTCCTTGTCTGTGGCATCATCTGGAGAAAGCAAAAAAGGAAAGGAGAAAAATGTCAGGAAGAAAACAAGTGTTTTGGGAAGTAGCTAATACAACTGTTGCGTAGCCATGTGGGGCTCTGATGAAGCAGCAGTGCTCAAAATATGGCAGTGTTTGTTTTTACTCTACTTCGTGAAGAATCAAAATAAAACCAAAACCTAGTACCACAAAACAAACAAATGGTAATAAAAATACCAAAACAAAACAAAACAAAACAAAAAAAACCCCAAAAAACAAAAAAAAAAAATAAATGGAGATAAATGTTTGTATGGAGATCAATAAAGTTTCTTCAATGAAGAGTCTGGCAACTAAGTTTCTGCAAACTCCATCTCAGGCTGTTGCATAAGCTTTTGGTAGAACAGGCAGTGCTGGTTATGGGAGGAGTGAGGAACAGGCCAATTCAAGGAGCTGGCTAGAATTGAAGGGGGTTCCCTTTCTTCTCAGGGACGCTATTACCCCTTGGCAGAGAACTGTGGTAATTCCCATTCCCTCTTCTTGATGGAATTTGCTCTCCAAGGAGACAGCCCTCACCCCCAGGCTATGTGAGTGAAGGGGATAAAAGGCTGCTCTTGCTTTCTTCTATTGTATCTCTTTGCAGAAAAGACTTAAAAGAGAGGAAATCCCAGAGCAATGTGCTGTTCTGCCCTCTGTGGACTCCTTGTACCTTTTAACATCTTGACAGCAACTGTGATGGCCTTGTTTGGCTTGTCCTTATCAATACCAATTGCTTCTGCCATCACCACTTGGCCAAAACAGCCCTCGCCAAGCGGCTTCCCCAAGGTCAGGCTGTAGGAAAGAACAGACATGTGAGTGGGTACTGGGGTAGTGACTCCCCTGGGAGGCAAAGGGACCCTGAACCGTGGGTTGACTGACCGAGAGCGTGCCAATTCCCACTTGGGATCAGGAGGCAGTTCTAGCTCAGAGACATTGGCCAGCATCGGCCCGTCGCTGGAGGAGAGACGTGTGATCCGGACCAGAGGCGTGTTGGAATTCATGGAAGAGTTGGACTCCAACGACACCTGCTTGGGTAGAGCAAATGAAGTGTTATTGCCAACTGTATTCCTAGGGTGAGAACTGCTCGAGACGGATCACTGAGAAGGTTTGAGCTACATTTACCCGCCGGCAATCTCTAAATGGGAAATCCTCCCCCCTTCCGCACATCCTTGCAGAAATGCACTCATCTGGGCACCTCTGGTCATGTTTTTAGCTGGTGGAAGCAAGAGACGTGTTGGCCAGTGCCCTCCAGCAGGAATAAGGTATAATCCATTCAGTTGCTCTGCATGTACAGGAGTGACTTCTACTCTGGCCCCATAAATGACCACGACAAGCTCGCAGCCAAAGCTGTGAAATCCGTATCCTTCACTCCATGTTTTACATGGCACCTTTTGCTCCTGCCTCTGCAATTACATGTGGCAGAGCATCTCTGACTACACGGAGAATGTGGACCCTCTCCCACCTCCAAGAACGTGACTTGCACAACCCAACATGCTCTGGCTCCCCAAATCCCCACTCCACCAGGGAGCCTGAACTAAACTGTTCCCCCAAAAGATGTGCTGTGGCATCCTTCCAGCCCCTCTTGGACAAGGGTGACAGAAATGCGTCTGGCTGGGACCTGTTCATGAACCAGAGTCAGCTGCCACCAGCTACTGCTCCACTGGAACAGAAACAGAAAGTAAAAGGTGGTTAAATTCCTAGGCTGCAGCCAACTCAAGTCCCTCCTGGGCAATGTTTTTCTGGCAGAGCTTCTCATCTGAAGAGAAAATTTCAAGCAGGGGGGAAAGGAAAAGTGGGATGACCATAGGGGGGAATAGGAATCTTGTATCTACTTTCTGTTACCTGTCTTTTGAGTGGAAATTTGGAGACTTTCTGTACAGTGGGGGTGTTCATGGCTTTTTTGTTTGGCAATTTCATCCTGCAGATAATCACAATGACCACCATGAGGATGAAGAGAACAAAGCCAGTGCCGTAACTGAGAATGCCAGCGTACACTGAGCCTGAATCATCCATTTCCATGAGCTCCTCGGCTGCAGGGTGACAAGAGACAGCAGTCAGGACAGGGCAGGCAGCTGCCTGCATGCAACTACACACACGCAGCCTAAGGCATCTGGAGAGGACTTGCTCATCTATGCCAATTTTCAGAGCTATTTCAGTGAGGGGACTCTCCTAGGCCAGTGGTTTTCCATCTGTGGCTGTAGCTAAAACATACCCCTTTTCTGGGGTAATTTTACTTCCCTTTGATGCAACCCTGGGGTCTCAAAAAGCCTTCAGCCCACAGGCTGAAAACCACTGCTCTAGGCCAAGGGCATCTTTGCCTGTCTGTGCTGTCCCTCTGATGCAGGCCTTGCCCTCCCCACACATCCGTACCACATAGCTGGCTGCCCTGCGTGCGCAATGGCTGCAGGACTGGGGGTTGATGCACTTGCCTGCTTTCTCCAGCAAAGATTTCCACTGGAACAGTGCCTGCCCTGAGGGACCAAGGGGCTGGAAAGACACCCGGGGTTAAGGCGTCACATGAGAGCAATCTGCGTAATTATTAAATGAAAACTTAGTTCTGCTGGAAAGCATCTGGAAGGTCTGGCCCCGACAGGTGGCTGAGCCAAGAGGGTGATGGCATGAGCCCATCAGCAGTGGCTATCTGCTAGCAAGACTTTTTTTTGGAACAGCAAAGCCCAGTTGTGTTTCTTCCCTTGTTCCTTTCAGGACAGGCACATAGACCAGAGGAAGGAGACAGGGTGGGACTGGTTTTCTATCCCCCAAAGGCGTTCTGGCATCAGAGGAACAGTCATCAGTGAGAAACTTTATAATGAAGTCGTGCCGGTGGGGTTAGCTCGCCAACAGCTTGTGTACATCCCTGCTGCCCTAGAGCAGCGGGAGCTTTGCTCCTGGCAGCAGCAGGCTCCAAATCAGGTGTTTTGTGTCTCTGCCTGGCAGGACATGAAGAAAGGACTATTGGTGTCATGGGAGCCACACCAGCCTGTCTATAGGCCTGTGTCAGCCATCCTGCCATCTCCTCCTGCAAGGAAGCGTTACCAGATCTCCCGGGAGCAGGCACTACTGCCAGTGCCATGGCTTGTGCTTGTCATGCCTTGGCTCACACCGTCTTGCCTTGGCTCACACCATCTTGCCCTCTGCTCCGTGTCTCTCTCTCCTTAGCGTGGATAGGGGGTTACAAGCAGAGGTTCCCCAGATGGGCTGTATCCTGCACCTCTTCTGTCGGTGCCACTTCGGGGCCTGCTGCTGCACAGGAGGCTGCCCTTCACTGTGTCTGACTTCAATATAAAATTCCACTTCAGGATTTTTGGTGGGCTTTTCTTTGCTTAAATAAGAGCTATGAGTTCATACATTGTAAAAACAGCGTAACAGTTGGATGAGACAGTATCAGGAGATTCTCATAATAACAGAGGTATTAGTCTTCTAACCAAAGGAAGTGATTTCCCATCCAGCGGATGGCAGAGGCAGAAACAGGATCAGATCAGCTACTTTACAGATGCCAAATAAACAGAGAAAAGACCAGCAGATCCCACCTGCAGCAGGGCTGGGCATGGAGGAGTCCTTCTTGAGTCCAAATAAAAGTGAATACATTCAAATCACCCGCACAGATAAAAGTCAGGATTAGAAATGCCAAAGTTTCTGATGCCTAAACTCATCCCGAGGTGAATGTGTTACAATATGGACCCAAATACGGTCTGTAACTGGGTGAGCCAAAGTGGGTATAAGATTTTGGGGGCCTTTTCAGTAAGAGTCTAGTGAATTGTCTGTTCTTGCATGACCTCCAAGAACAGACCTGTAGGTCTCACCTACGAGACTTAATTTGAACATTGCTGGTGCTTCCCTGGACCATGCTCACGCATGCCTTTCCCCACATTCTGCAGGTGAAAGGACAGCACATCCTCATCTCCCTCTTTGGGAGACCAGACCCCTCTGTTGTATATTCAATGCCGGTTTCATTGTCACTGAGACCTTTTCACCTGAAAGGACCACAAAATTGAGGTCACTCTGGCCTTGGGTTTCAAGCTCAGTGCAGCTTTCCTGGATCACAGCTGGAGCAGGCAGCATGCAAAGCCCCTGGGAGCCAGGGCTCCCGGGCTCTCTCTGCAAACAAGTGTCCTCGACCTTCTGTTTGAGGTCACTATCATGGCCTTTTCATCCATGAAGCGGAAATAATGCTACAGGCAGGGAAGGGTTTACTCACACCAACCACTTACACATCTAATTTTAGGTTAACACATGAGGTTAGACAAAAAGGTTCCTTCATAAGATGATCCACAGTCTCTGTCCAGTTTAGGTGCCCTAGGCAAAAAGGTTCCTTCATAAGATGATCCACAGTCTCTGTCCAGTTTAGGTGCCCTGGATCATCCAACGGGGACGTTTCCTTCTCCCACTGGCACTGAACAAAGACAAAGCTTCCAATTTTGGCATTTAACAGCCTCCTAACAAAGAGGCTGCAAACACCTCCTTGTTATCTAGAGAAGAAAAAAAAAAAAGATCCTGGGCGTTTTGTATTGTTACTGCAAAAATATCGAAAATCTTGAGATGCTGTGATGGTTTGACCACATTGTGAAACTACCACAGATGCAATGCAAAAAAAAGTGCCAGCTGTGAATATGCAACAGAGGTCTTCTGCTGGGCGGATTCACCACGGCACAGCAGTCCTAGAGGAGAGCCCTCTTGGGTTAACATGCCCTCTTCCAAGCAAGGGGCAGTCTGCAGGAACTTGGCATTTCTAAAGCAAAACATCAAGGCACCTTGGAGAGAGGAGAGGCCAGCAAAGAAGGAAATACCTGGTAGCACCGTCAGCCAAGCAGAGTGATGTGAGAACCCAATAGAATTCCCTGCGAGACAAGTATATTCCCCAGCATCCTCAAAAGTAACATTTCGCAAGTACAGAATCTCTAGTTCCTTATCCGTTGTGTTAACACCTGCCGTCTACAGGGAAAAAAACACATACATATAGAAGGAGGGAAAACAGAGAATAAGCCACATTCCCAGCAAGTGTAAGGACACCACAAGCAAATTTCAAAAGCAGATTAAAGTGGGTTGCTTGGTGTTTTTTCCAATGGCCCATCTTCTACATTCATTTATTCATTCCCCTCTGCAACCTGAAGTCAAAAGCAAAAAAAAAAAAAAAAAAAAAAAGTTCCCTTCACCAGGTTCTTACTCTGTCCCACTAAAGAAGCATGCAAGCAAAAGCATCCAAATGAAAAATTGCCCCCACAATATGACTGGCTTGGGGTTAGTAAAGTGAGTATGGGGTGTGGGGAAATAAAGATGGTAAAAGAAGAGATAGAAAGAGAGGAGAAAGGAGGGAGATGTAGTGGGGAAAGACTCAAGTGCTGATCAGAGGAACATACAAACATTTTGACTTATCAGTTCATCTGAAAATATGGGATTTTACAAATTTTTTAGATTTTTTTTTCCAGAGTGGGCCTTATATATATATTATATTTACAGCTCTCAATGCTGTAAAACCACGCCGGTCCACTATGAGAATGTGCTTGTAAAGCACTTTCCCGGAGAGGCACTGAGCAAAGACAGCAGCCAAACGCTCCAGGCTGGAGTCTACTCCCTGGACCACAAGGTTGATGCTGCTCCCAGGTTAACCTGTTTGCTTGCCCAAGCCAATGTTGGTTATTATTATCTGTTACTTCTCCAAGTACCTATGTGCAGATTGCATCGGGTTTTACCAGTGAAAATCCTGGAACAGTTTGGTTTTCCAGAGCTTTGAAGTCACAGGTCATTAACATGCAATTCTGTTATCAGCACTCAATTGTAAGGAAGGGAGAGGAATAAAAAGCGTGAAGAGTTGATAGCAAAATTTGACAGTCATTTTATTGTGGGAATTTTTCCATGGCAATTGCTGTATAGGCGTTACATTCTTGTAAAAAAAAAAAAAATTAGCAAGAAAATAAGATAAAGCCATTCAGCGTCAGTTGACAGGGTATAATACAAAATGAATAGTAATTTTAATCACTAGCTTCTTTAAAATGTTATAGCTCATTCTTGCAGTTGCCAGGGCCTTGGGACAGAGTCTGTGGTTTACCTGGTTTTGGTTTGCGAATGTGGAGCCAAAATGGTTTTTCGGCTATGCCTACGAAATTGTTGGCTCTACACAGATATTCTCCTTCATCTTGTTCTGTCACATTGAACAGATTTAGGTTAGCATCGGCTTCAGCGTTTTTACTGATCCAAGACTGCAGGAATAGACAGAAACCTGAACTTCAGTAAACCAAGCAATACCTCCATTGCACCCACATTAGCTAGGATTGACTGCTCGTGGCTACTTTCTTTTCTGCTCTGGCAATATCCCCGGCTCACCCTGCAGTGAGAGACCTAACCCAGGACCTGGGCAAAGCAGAGAAATTGCATTTGACCCCCAAACTATGTGCGAGTGAACTCCCTTTCCTTTGCTAGTGGCACACATGTGACTTCTTTAAAACCGACCCCTTCTCCATCTCACAGCAGTCAAAGGCCCTACGGTTTCGTAACAACTTCGCAGACAGGAGCACCAGAGAAAGGGCTTAAGCAGAGATTTGTGTTTGCAACCCGTCTCAGCAAATACTGTTTCAATTATCAGATTCCAAAATAGAATTTGGAAACAAAATATAAGCAGTGGCGGTCTGAAACTCGCTGCTGACTTTGCCTTTCAGAAATTAGCTGTAATTTTTTCCACTGCTTATAGGAGGCTCTTTACTAAATAAAGTGGTGCATATAAATCAAACAAACTTCAGACTCTTAAGCAAGGATCTTCTTTCTCTCCTACGCTGCCACAACAGCACATCAGGGTGGGGTTTTTTTCCCCTAAACAGTTGTCTTTATTTTGGTTGAAAATGCACAACTGTTCCAGGTAGCCTCAGAAGCAGCCTAGGGAAAGTTTAGAAAAAAAGGTCAGCTTCGGTTCTGGAAATGGAAATGAAACAACTGCTCTTCTCATTTTCGGTCTTGTGCTCTCCAGTGCAGTCTCAGCACCTTTGAGTTCAAGGCCTGATCCTGCCGATACGACTTGCAGCCCATTAAAATCAACAGGCCTGCCAGATCCAATAGGCTATTAGGAACCGAACACAGAGGTGGATATCAGAGAGGAGCTCCAATGCCCATGTCTGATGACAAACACCACCGTTTTTAACATGATCTCATCTCTAAGGCTTACATGCTGGCAAGTTTGTCTGTCCTGACTGGTGGGGAAACATGCCTGCCTGTTGTTGCCTTGCTTATAATTAAACTGGGCATGTTTCAATGCAGAACACACAATTTAGTCTTTGACAAAGCTTGGGCACCCTGTTGCCAGTCTCCCCTCCGTAACTGGAATGCATTTAGTGCTCTTCTGCAAAGAAAATGGAGTTTCCTTTGAAAGCCTGGGCTTTCAGGAACTGATGCAGGTGATGGCTTGGTTTTGTTAGGCTGTTTAAGAAATGGGTTGAAAGTATGGCATTCAGTTTATCCATCTGGACCAGGGTGGGGGTTTGACTCCATTAAATATGAGGGGGTTAAGTAATTTCATGTACTGGGCACCCCTCCTGCCCTCTTGCTCCAATGGAGGGTGGATTACTCCCCAAATACAAACTGCCTCATAGCAGCTCCTACGCTCCAGAAAATCTCCTGAAGCCAGGAGGGAAGGCTAGGCTGATAAAAAAGCCTTATCTCCTTGCAGGCACCACAGCACTGGGCAGGAGAGAGTCCTTTCGAAAGGGACAGGGAAGGGCTGCTAGCAGCACCCTGCTCCAGCAGCGTGGCCAGATTGCTGGGTCAGAGCAACAGCGCTGCATGGCACGAGGGAAAAGAGCCCATAAAGACAACGGCCTAGCCCAAAGATGACAGCGAGATCGTTTATCAGATCGCTATTTTTAATAAAACAAGCACATGGCACATTAAATTAAAAAAAAAATTTTAAAATCCCTGCAAAGCAGGGCCTTACACAGCTCTATAGAGGCTCAGTACTGGCACACAAAAGATGCATCCCAAAATGGAAATGCTCTGTGGCCCAGCGCTGATGCCAGCATTAATACAATTCAAAGCATTCCTGATTAACCAGAAGTAGTAAATAGACGTGTGCTGGTCCTATTCAGCAAAAAACATAAAACCAAACAAAACTGGTGCTTTCAAACGCCTGCCTGTGCTCCACTTCGAGGAATGCGGAGCCTTTGCTGTGCACAGAAGAGAAGGTATTTGGCAATTCTAATTACCTAGCCACCCCAACTTAATTTTAAAACACTATTTATACAGACTATTTATATGTTCTTTGCCACAGCAAAATGGGAGCTTGTGCTTGTGACACAAGGCACTGTTCGCAGTAGCTCTGCAAACTTCCAAAAGGTAGCATTTTATCCCACGGGGACCACACACAGAGCTCGGAGACTATACTAGATGGCATGTGACACAGCTAGCTATTCAGAGCTTGGTACTGGGCTGTGAAACCAGGGGGGGAATTAAAATATGCATAATTCAAACACATTTGGAGAGATCGAGAGAAAATAAGAAGTTTTATCAGCTCGCAAGAGGCGCGTGATGCCAATCCTGAAGAACTGTCTCCAGCCATTTTTTCCAACCAATCTGTTATTTCAATCTGTGTAATTATTTCCAGGGTCTCTGGATTTTATTATCTGGCTGAGTTACAGTTCAGTTGATGCTGTCTGATAAGCGGGGGTGTTTTTCTACACACTTCATACAAAGAGAATAGGGGTGTGTGCAGCAGGATGTGCACAGGGAATGTCCATGCACAGGACAATCTCAGCTTGAAACCACAGGGACCAAATCTGCTTTTGGCCAGAACTGCGGAGCCAGAAAAACTCCTATATGTCTTCACAAACACCAACTCAGCACACCTTTAATTATTAAAAGGAAAAAAAAAAAGAGAGAGAAAAAGGGGATTTTAGATGTCCAACGTGCTTTTCACTCTCTATTCTCTACTTTTATTTGCATAGGCTGAGGGGAAACCAGACCTACTGGCTTTGTTCTGGCTGTAATCTGGAAATTCCCTTCTAAGAAAGCATTTTAATAAAGTCAAGTCTTACTAAATGAGGTTTTGCTCAATTAAAAAAAAATTTTATAAAAGCTTTCCTAAGCATAACAGCAACGCTTACAAACGTTAGCAGCTGGAACAAGACTGTCTTGGCTCTCAGGTATTGGTAATTCAGCATTATTTAGTACGTGCACTTGGAAAAGGAAAAGAATGTGTTTTAGTTGGGAGTCTTTTCTTTTAATAAGTCCCCAAAAGTCTCTATCAAAGCTGTACAAAAAGGTTATTTTTACAATTTTAGGTCAAATGCGATCTGACAGCTTCTCTTTTATCGTACTGCATTTCTCACAGTTGCCTCAGCTCTTACAACTACTTTTCTTATCTGTGCCACTACAGTAGTTGTGTTATCTCTGGCAAACAGAGAGGCTGGAACATCAAGTTTAGGACATTTTTGCTGTACCCCCTCCAAAAAGCAGAGCGCTCCACTGTGTGGGCCTAAAGGAAAGAACAATCCCCACAGCTCTCCTTGGCTTGCTCTCATGATTTTTTTTCTTACAGATACAAAACGGTTACAGAAAATGAGACGCTGAGCTCCCAGAAATCTGATTTAAATAATGATTGCCCTTCTAAGAAGTGTGGCACTGAGTTTCTGGTTCGCATTGTACTGCTACTCTAGGGCTTATTTATAAACATTTAAATTAAGTTTATGGCTTCCAATGATGGCAAGCACCTGATCTCTCTTGCTCTGAGTATGGCAGTGGGTTTCTTTGAGAAGCGACCCCACAATAAGGCTGCCACCTCTGTAACACCTAGACCGAGGCAGAGGAAGGGTGAGAAGGAGTGCGTACCGACCTTCAGCACCGTGACATAGGGTGTCCCATCAGGTCCGTATTTGCTGCCATTGACTTCCACGTGTTTCAGCCACTGGATGTGAGGCTGGGCATCGCTGTAGACCTTGCAGTGAAACTCCACATTGCTCCCGACCACCACTGTCTGGTTGGCAGGGAGCCCTGCTTGTAGGATTGGTCGGTGGGGTGACCTTTCTGAAAAACAGAAAAGAGGGAAAACCTGATTTACACATCCTTCCTCCAACAGTGAGTCTCCTCCGAACCCTTCTCCTGACTTGTCAATGTAAAGGCTGTGACACTGGGATTGAGCCCCTTGGGTGTCCTGGCCACCGCTTTACCCAGTGCTTCTCAAGCCAAACAGGGAGGAACCACCTGGGAATGGAGAAAGCACCTCAAGCACCTCTGACCCCTCTGCAGACGAGGAAAGTAATTTGTTGATTGTGGACTTGAGACTGAATTGTTGGATGAAAGGAAGCTTGTTGGTGTTTTTAAAAGATGTTTGACTCAGCCCTTTGGGAAAGAAACCAAGCTTCTGGTGCTTCCCATGTCCCATCCTATGCCTGTTCAACATCATCACCAGAGATCAGCAGTTGAGGGAAAGCAGCAAAATCTTACCTAATACATCAAGCTGGTACGTGTGCCTAATGTTGCCATATTTGTTCTCCACAACACAGGTGTAATTTCCTCGATCTGATGGCACAACACTCTCCATCACCAAGCTCCACTGCTGGTGTCGTAACTAGAAGAAGAAACCAAACCATGAAGCTCGTGGTCAAGTACCATTGTCACCAGACCATTCAAATCAGTGAACAATCAGTGAGATTCTACATACCTGGCCAGCATGAATTGAACCCAGAGTAGGCCTGAACATCACGCAGACCCAGGTCAGTTAAAGGCTTGATGCAAAAAAGAATTAAGACCAACACAGGAACAGTACGAAACGATGTGGCATGTTGAGATGGCAATGAGGACTTTTAGATTCTTCCACAATAACAACAGTGAAACCAGCTGACAGGTGAATATGGCACTTCTCATTAGAACAGAAACTTCAGAAGTCATTAGCTAAGGTAATTCTGATCCCCTGGTCCCGTCTGATAGACCACTCTGGTCCAGAGACTCTGCTGTACTCTTGCCTACAGACCTTTACCAACTGTTCCCTATAACCCATGTGATGACTAAAACAACGAAAATTATACTTCTTACTCCCTCTGTAACATTTTAAAAGATCTGTGCTATGGGTGCCTACAAACTGCACTAGCCTCTTAAATTCCCTGTGAAAAACCAGGAGGAAATATGCCCAGGCTCAAGTCTGGTCCCTAGGATGCTGGCTCAGCCCTTCTCTTCTGGCATCACATATTATACTAGTTGGTTTTCTGGATGTGAACCACATCCAGAATTGTTGAGTTGTTCAGTAGCAGTAGGGAAAGCACAAGCCATGTCTCCAGCCTGACCCACTGCCCCATGCTACCCGCTACAGCATTTGTTTCTAATGAGTATAAAGGAAATAACGGATATGGAGAGCAAATCTTGAATTAATAGAGAAAGCAACCAACACTAGCAAAGATGACTTCAGGATACATAGTGTATCAAAGCTCTCCAAATCTCTGGATATTAATTTGAAGCTTTCTGCCGCCCAGAGCAGAACATTAACTTTATTATAAACATTTTGAAGGTGACTCCAAGGACACAGAAGCAGGAGATTACAATAATACTGCACTACAGATGTCAAGGGCTGGCAGAAAAAAACAAGGGTGCAATTGCTCCTAGAGGTTTCTTGATGGAGAGGGTAAACTCAAATATGAAGTCATTTAACCTTTTCTGCTACACATAAATCACATCCATATGCTTTTTCCTTTAAAGGGCCATCTAGCAATTAAAGTCATAATTTTGCAAAGAGAAGGTATAAAGTCATAGGAGTAGACAGCTTATTTGCAAGACAAGCAGCAAAAGCCATTTTAATAAAGCCCCTTGCTCTATAGATCTCTACATCCCTGGGAACAGCACTGCTGAGCACCCCAATTTTCAGAAACCACTGAATTTAGCATTTCCCTATGTTTCAGGTTATAGGTAATAGGAGATTGTGGCTAAACAGTAAGTACTGGAATCTTGGTTGTTGCAGATGTCTGGTCAGGTCTGACTCTGCCCACTCAGGACAGCATAGATGTTGCTTAGTGCAGAGTCAGAATTACACCTTTTGTAAAGCAACATCCCAATCGGTGCATCCCTCTAACAGGCGGCAATTCCAGGGTGAAGTGAACTCTGGGAACAGACATCCTGGATCTGAGTTCACAGCTGAACATACCAGACTGACAAGGAAGTTTCAATGCAAATTTGTGGCTGCTCAGTGGCTCATTTCCATACTGGCTTGTCTCACGGTTGTGTCTAAATTCTTCCTTTAATCCACTTTTCAGCACTGCAAAGCATTTGCTTGTGGAACACCTAACAGCTACTCCAAAGAAATGGGGCTCCAAATACATGGACAACTCCCCAGTCTGACCTGCGTTACAAAATCAGGTCCAAGTTAGGTGCTTTGCTTAGGATGCACTTTCAAAGACACTTCTGTGACACTTTCAAAGCACTTCATCAGGTTTGTGATGAGGACTTCGGACACCGAACAGAGAGAGGAAGGAGAACCTGGGCAGCACAGATTCTTGGGGCAGAACTTGTTTGGAAACCCTTATAGAAGCAACAATATTTTCTTCTTTTTTTTTCACTTGAGCCTGGCGTCTAGATTTAAAGGATAATATGGAGGGATGCTGCCAAGTTAGGATAGTCACCGTACTCGACAAAATGCTAGAAACATGAAGTGACTTAGTGCAGTCATTAATCAAGTGGGTGAGATACTGGAAATCCCTCTGGTTTATTTGGTGTTGTCATTCTTGGCTCCTTGTGAAACAAACATTTGCAGACACACTTGGAACCTCGGTCCATGTTTGCCAGACTGGTATGCAAGTCAGTGCAATGGTCTGGGGAAGGGATAATCCTCTATCTCCCCTCCTCCTCAATCTTCCCTTCTAGGGTCATTTAACACACACAGGCTTACAATATTAGAGATTCCTACAAGGATTTAACCATTAATGCCCTTTGGGAAATTTCATATGATAAGTCATAGGAGTTTCTTTTCTTTACAAGTTAAGGATGAACTATAACAAAACTAAGTTAGCCTGGACTTCATGTTTTCCACACTTGCCCTTCTCTCCTGCAGACTTTATACTGGGCAACCCATGGGACCTAAATGCCATTTGCAAGAGGCAGAAGTGGCAGAGCAGTCAGCTTTTATCTGCTGACCAAGAACCTTTTTGCAATCAATGTTTAAACTCTTTCACACTGTGAAAACAAATTAGAACATTCCCAGCTAAGGATTTCTGGGTTAAGACCAGATCTCGAGATGAAGTAAGCCAACCAAACTCTGCCAGATCTGGATCTTGCCCATTCTTTTCAAGCTGCCTAATCCTGTTACGAAGCTAAGTTGTAACAGGGAATTTAAATCTTAAATACAAGAGATACTAAGGAGGTTTTCAATCACTTTTTCTGGTTCAAATCTCAGCTGATATCTATCAGTATATTTATACTGGAAGAGATTTACATTAGACCACATCCATCTAACTGCAGCTGAAGAGCAAACGCAAGCCAATAAGAGAAGGCAAATTACTGAGAGAGAAAGATGTCTTTATACCAAGAAAAGGACAAAGAACTACACCTAGACAGATAGAGAGCTTAAACCAATCTTGCTGTAATTGGCCTGACAGTGCCTTCAATAGCTCTTTAAGCATCGGCTTGTTGCTGGAAGGTGCCCCTAGAGAAACAAAGCACAGCGATACCAAAGACTCACTACACTCACTAACGTGTTACAGAGGATGAAACAAAACGTGTCAATTTAAACTCAGAGATAGATTAAAGCCACTGGGAAGTGGGATGGGGAATTGCTTTCAGCTTTAGATTTTATTCTGCAAGTGTAATTTAGTGCAGCTCACGTCACATAGTTTTGTACAAAGCCGTTCAAACGGGTCACGAAAGGCTGGAAACACTTCATGATGATTCTCATAGCCTACAATTAGTAAAAGATGCTAGTGCTTCATGAATGTTATCTGTTTACAGGCTGTTTACCTATAGGAGTTGCTTCCCTACTTCTTTTCCTTCCTTAACTTTTCAGATCTAAACCTGAGCGTGTCCTCAGCCTCATCCAGGCTGGAGCAGGGACAGCGCTGAGGAGGGAGCTTCAAAGGCTTCACTGAAGCAATCACAAAAGGCTCTTTCAGGAACAGGTCTGAGCTAAAGGGAAAGAAACAGCCCAAAACTGCGGGAAGACTTATTTGAATCCTTTTCTGGTTTCTGGAGCCAGTCACACCTTGTATGCCTAGCCCCCCTTCCAAAATGCTACAGATGTGGTAGGCAGCAGCACAGAGCCATTCAGAGCCCTGATGAAGGCACCTTCCCAAAAATCACTTTCTCTCCATAGTAGAAGACCAGAGATAGGCCAGGACTGTGAAAAATCACTGCTCGGGAGTCCTTCCTGCTCCGCGGGTTTTGTTACAGTCAGCTGCTGACAGTTTTACTCTCCCCCAAGTACAACCAGAAAGGATTCTGACTGTCACCTCAAGGGGACAAAGTAGTAACGACAAAATCAGGGAAAAGCTTATTTTCCTGTTAAAATTCTGGCAACTTTCATCATATACAGTAGCATGGAAACTTATGGTTAATTAAACCAATTAAACCAAATTACTAAGGCTGCCAGAGATACCCCCATTCCCCCCTGGTCAGGACCATCTTCTTACATGTACCCGTGTGAAATACAATTTTGTACTGTCGGCAGAAAGCTAAATTGCGATAAAAACTGAGATCCAAGCCCAGGCCTTACCTTGATGCCCCCAATCCTATGCTCCCCCTTGAACTCCTTGCCGTTTTTCAGCCAGTAGATGGAAGGAGTTGGGTTTCCACCCGCCGGACATCGGAAGCGAACCGTGTTGGCGGCAGGAACTGCCAGCAGCTTCTTCTCCATCTTATCTGGCCGGGTCCAGAAGGGGACACCTGAGAAAGCAAAGACCAAGTTGAACAGCTGATAGCCTCCGCTGTTTCTGCAGTGGAGGCTATCAGCTGGTGAGCAGATGCATTTGAGGAGGCTTTGGCATGTGTGGAGTGACAGTTAAATTGCTACCTGCTGCAGCAAAGATAAATGACACAGAAACACTCCCCAGCCAAATGACTCTCATTGTCGTAGACAGGGTGTTCGCATTTTAGGTTTGTGATGAAAGGTTCATGACCACGTTCTTGTCTCAGTAAAGCCAGCATAAATCTAGAGTAGCTGCTTTTAAATCCACAGGGAGAATTATCCCAGATCAGGATGAGAATCTGTCCACGGTGAGTAAAAAGATACAGATGTACCTTTGGCACAATAGCAGCCAAGAAGCATGAACAGCAGAAAGATGTTGGAACTGTAAAAAAAATGGTGATGGGCCAGCAAGGGAGCAGAGAAAAACTGCTAGCTGAGTGCACTAGGGAACTGCATTTCACAGCAACCACAAATGTAGTGTAGCCTCCTTAAGGAAAGGAAAAAAAAAAATCCAGTGCCAAACTGGTTTATCATGTTTATGTTCTTTAAGTACGAGTGATTTTAGTTTTAAAGATTCATGTTACCTTTGAACAGGGCTAAGTTTTAAAACACCAGTGTTAGCATGAGATACTTTTTATAATCTGCCTCAAGTAGAGCGATGTTTCTTGGCTGCGTTACAAACACTACATATTAACTCCAAATTAAGGCAGCAGCAAACTCATTATACTGGGAAGAAAGAAAGAGAAAGTTTTTTACAAAATCCTCCCAAAGCTTTCATTTCTCCTTAAGGAAACACTGTTGAGCTGCATGCGGGGTGCTTCCCTTGCTCGCCAGGGGCCACATCCAGGCCCCCAGCTCTGCACTCCACACCGAGGCTACAGGGAAATGGGGGCAGGCTGCATTTGGGATAAAAAATAGTCAAGAGGAGGCCATAGAGTGTAACTGGCATCTCCTCTGGCTGGGAAGGAAGGAAGCACCCACAGAGTAACCCAAACCTGCTGGTGACAGAGACCTGTGTTCTTCTGGCCAAGACAAACTGAAGGTGCTGGTCCTTCAAGAACTGCCTTGGAGAACATGATGGCCACCAAAGCTGTTGGGAAAGCACTGCTGCTGGCCTCTCTCTGAGCAGTGACGATGACCACAAACACAATGCAGCATCACAGCCCCACCTCAAAAGTCTCTGCAATCCCCTTCACCCTAAAGACACAGGGGTAGGGTACAAAGTTTTCCCTCATTACATCCCTCTGAAATGCACCCAAACTGTTCCACACTTTGTCCAGGGCTCCCTGACATACTTTGCTCAACCTGACGCAGTTCCAGTTAAGTCAGTGGTGACCCCACCTTGGTCTCAGTCCCCGGGATCCCCCATGCAAGAGGACACCTGCATTTCAGGAGCTTCTGCAGTCAAGGTCATATAGCTCAGCCAAAACAATCCACACACCCATGGATTTTTAGCACCTACTAACACACTCCACACAGCCACCGCTCCCCACGGCTCCTTGCAAAAGCCACCTTGCCATGAGGAACTGGATGATAGGAGCTACACGCAGGAGGCCCTCCATTTGCTGGAGACAGCCCCACTGGGAGCACTGCACTCACATCTCATCGGCTTTCAAACCTCTGTGAGGGACAGGCTGATTGCAGGTGCCTCAGCAATGCAGTCCCAGGGAGGGAAATCCAGTCCTGAGGGCTTACATCTGCCCTCAGCCTGCCTTGCACAAAGTGCCCCGATGCCTATCAGGAAGCTCCACGTATCAAAGGTGCCTACCCATGCCATGTACATCTCCTGTTTTTAAACAAGGAAACTGCTTATGGCCCTTTTCTTGCCAGGAAGGCACCAGAGCAGGAGCAGGGCTGGCACAACTGAAAGCAAAAGGAGTCATCCCTGCAATTCCCATGCTCCAGTAAAATCCCAAACACAGCACATCCAGGAGAGACCTCAAGTGCCACACAACATCACAGGCTAAAGCAGGATGTCATCTTCCAGCATTTACCTTCCAGGTTTTAAGCTTAGAAACACAATCAAGAACTGCACCAAAAAGAGGGAATATTACAAAAAAAAAAAAAAATCATAGAATAGTGGGTGCAGCCCCTAAAGGCAGAGCAGGACTTGACAGCAAAGGAAGCTGCTGCTATTGCATCCATTGGGAAGGACGGAGACCAAGCAAAGGCTGGGCAAAAGCCCAGGTAGCAGCAGGGGTGTGAATTTGGAGGTGGATGGTTGGGGGGATGTTGAGAAAGCTGAAGAGGAGAGAGTGCAGAAACCATGTTGGGAAGCATCTGGTCCTTGGTTTCTCAAGCATGGGCCTGCTGCTAAGGGCAGCCAGATATCCTTATGTTTGTTGTTTGATTAACAGGCCTGCCTACAAGAAATCCCATTTCCTGGTGTCAGTGATGCTCACCTGGGCAGATGGGTAAAACTAGTCCCATGACTGCCCTGCTAGGACCAGGATTCCCTTGCTTTTGGGGTTTCCCCCCTTTCCACACTGGCTGCATGTGCTGCAGAGTGACGTTTTGCCACATTTTCACAGTCAAAAGATGAGTCTGAATCTCATAGGAGAGAGAGCACCAACCCACTGGCTGCAATCTCTGCCTCTGAAGCCAAGGGGGATTTTGCCATTGGACATCAGAGAGGAGCAAGATGGGTCTCAGGAAAGTTTCCAGCTGGTGATATTCTTCATATGGAGCAAAGGCAGGATCTACTCCTTCCTCCTGCGATTAGAACACCCTTTGGGTGCTCTTCCATATGACATGGAGCTCACCAAGGCCAGGAAACCCTGGATTAAGATATAGGCTTTTAACAGCCAACCAGGGCATTGTTCTCAAGTCTGGAACTGGAACTGGAAGAAAGTGTTTATGCGCTGAAAACAGTGCTTTTGTTCTCACTTGCAGGAGCAGCGAACAAAACATCACCGCTTTTGGTTTGCTGTGCCTTCAGTCTTTTCATTGCTGCTTTTTTAAGGGGGTGAAAAATGTTGCTAACTTATCTTTTCAAGCAAAGTTTGCAAAGCTCCAGAGTTCCAAGAGCAAGGAAGGATGAAGGATGAAAGACAGGAAAAAAATCTCTAGACCCACTCTCTAAATTAATTATGAGCAATGATTTTGCATGTGCAGGTGTGACAAAAAAAAAAGGGGACCCGCTAACATTGTCACCGGCTCTTTCCCATCATCAAACACTAAGCCCGACAGTCTGTTTTGTTTGTCAAAGACACCGGCCACCCATCCAACTGGAATGACCAATTAAAAAAAAAAAGAGAGAGAGAGAGAGAGCGCACGATACTTGGAATAATTAATACAGCCAAGCGCTCATTTACCAATTAGGAGCTGCCACAAAATTCTGCAGCAGACAGAATCAACCCTAATTGTGTAATTTCCCCATCTGATGCCTCTGAGTACACAGCCAGATTTAATTGGAGATTATAGGGGCTCTTTGAAGGTGCTGGGGCTACACAGCGGGGGCTCCAAACAAACAGATACAGAGGGGTAGGGAGCACTGGGGCAGAAGAGCAGTGTGTGAAAAGGGAGTTTTGTTTTTGTTTCAGGGCCAGGAAAAACAGCTGAAGAGAACAGAGGTATTGGAAAGCCTCTTTTTGCAAAGGCAGATTGTGGTTTGTGACAAGGCTGCAACAAACAGAGCGGTGATTTGAAGCTGTCAAAGTTCCTCTTTCTTCTTTTCTGCTGCCTGTCCCTAAGGGATGCCCCACTTCTGTACTGCCTTTGGGAGAGGATGCTTAAAGGAGGGTGAGCAGGTCGCTCTACGTGGAGGGCCTGTCTCGGTGTCCTCCAAAGGGTTTTGCACCCAATAGTCATTTCTTCTAGGACAGATTTCCTCTCGTGCTTTGGTATTTCCAACTCCCATCTTGCAACACATTTGGGTCAAAACCCCCAAATTAACAAGAATGGCTTCAAACTCATGACACTATTAAAAAACACTCTTCAAGCTCTTCACTGTAAAAATGAGAGCAAGAAACTCTTTGAACAACATGAGCCAGAAAACTGATCACCACAAGGGGCAAGGAGACATGGTTTTTGTTCAGCGACGTGCAGTACAGCAACATGCAAATTAGCCAGTCCAGGATGGACTGCCTCCCCACTAAGCACCAACAACTCTTGGCTATATTTTCCTTTTGCATGAAAGCATTTATTACCTTCACTCCTCTACCTACTGACCATGGCCATGTCTGATGGCCAAGGACAGGCTCATACACCTCATTAGGAGGCTACCTTTTTTCCACAAGAGATGGGAGGACACAGGCTGCCCACAGGACACAGCACTGGTTACATCCACGTCTACCTGCCTGGGATGGTCCTGCAGGCCCTGTCCCTGGTGGGATGTCCCTGCAGTGGCAGCGGTGCCAGGGTTCACAACACGGCTCCCCAGACTCAAGAGAAGATTTGTGTAGTGTCTGATATCAAACAAAGCAACATATAGCAAGCACATCCTTGTCACAACACACCGTGAGGCTTCAACGCACTGGCATGCTAAGCTAATCAACTGTGTCTGAAGCAGAGAAGAATCCAACTTTTTATAATGAAGCCTTTCAGCAAAGCCAGCGGTTACCTTTGGGTCTAAAAAAAGACACAGCCTTGTGTGAAGTCAAGAAGACCCAGAATACAAGCTATAAATACATGTGGCAAAACATGTGCTTTCCTTTCAGTGAAGAAAAACGTGTCTTTCTGTACCACAAACCAGCTGATGTTTTGTGATACCTGTTGCTAAGAGATGGAGTTTAGTACAAGCCACATTAAAAAAAAATACAGAAAGATTAATTGTGCTCATCAGAAGCCGCCCTGCAGCAGGAATAAATCCTGACCAAACCTGACCCTCCCTCAACCAGGCCACAGGAGCCCTGAGCATCTCTGCAAAGGTGCCTGTCACCTCACAGGATCTGGCCCTTAATTAGAAGCTATCAGAAAACCACTAACTGCTGCTGATGGTTCGCCTGGCATCGTAACTCACCACTACTGTCCACATACTGCACGACACAGCGGCATGAATTTATTACAGTGGGAGACCTGTTATAAAGAGTCCTGCATGTCCAATGCTATGAGCAGGAGAAACTTTCCAGTCATGTTGAACCTCTGCCAATGTACATAGCTGATGGGGAGTCCAATGCAAGACATTTATTTATCAAAAACACATACACACAGGCAGCTCGCTTTGCAGAAATGTAAAGGGTGTAATAAAACACAACACCAACGCCTCTGAAGCATGTAATGAACCTGATTAATGCTATTGCACATACGGAAACAAGCACTGGGATTGAAGGGGAGTCAGTGCAAAAGCACCAAGAGGCTCCGTCCTGGGGCTCCCTTCCCCACATGGGTGAAAGAAACAGCCAGTAAAGCCAAAGGGGTTGCTCCTGCTTATGGCATCAGTAAATCTGGCCCTTGGCTAGCATAAATTTTATGCTCTGCCTCCAGCTAAGATGCTGGTACGGACCAGAATCAAACCAGCTAAAAATAAAGCAAGCCCATGATTTGCAGTGGTGTAAACCAGTGTAATGTAGTAGTAAAAAAGAATAATTTTAAAAAGGTAAGTGGGTTCGTCTGGATTTACATTCAAGGAAATTTATAGTTCTAGTTCATCACATCAGATTTGTAGGATCAAGTCTCAAAAAAAAAAAAAAAAAAGAGAAAAAATATCATGCTACTGCTGCTGTAGGGTACTGCTGATACCACTCTTGCAGCTATTTCTAAATGTCCAGACAAACACCATCACAGTATCAGGACCAGGGAGTTTACCAGTCCCATCCTAAGGTCATGGATTTCAACATGGATGAAAAGCTGACACCCCAACATCCAGATGAGCCAATCTGCTTGGGAGCCACATCTCATCTCTTTAAAACAAAGGGCCTCTGTATACCAGAAAAACAAATTACCTGTATCTTCTGACTCATCATCATCATCTTCATCATCACCCGATGAAGGAGAGTCTAGGAGGAGAAGGAGAAAGAAATGAAGCAGAAAGATGACAGAATGTGGCAATCACATCAGACAAAGAACATTGGTGATATGGTGGGCTCCCATGAGGGAGGACATCCAAATGATGGGTCATCCTTCCTTGTGGCCCCACCAGCACGTTCTTCCCATGCTGCTGGTCTGGAGACAACGAGACAGGAGTTTTCTGAACTGGGAGAGAGATGTCAAGAGTTTGCCAGTACTCTGCCATCACAGACAAGGGGTCCAATGCAAAATGCTTCTCCTTGTGCAACTTTCTCCTCATAAAGACAAAGGCAATTCCAAAAGGGGAAGTCTTTTTTGAAGAAGAAGCACTCCCCTGCTTTTTTTTTTCCCTCCAGCATTCACTCTGAAGACACTTAATTTCACCAAGTCTAAAAATGACAGGTCAGCATTTCTAATTCACTTTCCCTGCATTTTTTTTAACTCAGTACACCCCTGCCACGTCTCCCCCTGTTATCTCCATGCTCAACCACTTCAGACCAAAGCTTTTAAAACTTCCCCTTGCAATCAAACCTCTCTCTTGATAGACATTTTGATGGCTACTCTGTGTATCAGTTCCCTGGCACCTTAAGGCTGTAACTGAATACAGGTTAACAGGTGGGAACTTTCCATCTGTATCTCTCTAAAACATCCTGAATTGTTTCTCTTAATGTGGTCTGAAATCTCACCTTCTCCAAGCTGTCCACAATGAGGTCTCAGCCCCTATTTTCCCCCATCAAATAAATGACTACAGTAAATGTAAATCCCACGCTGAAATAGCAGCTTAAGTGTTTGATTCAGATCAGAAGATTCAGTACAATTCAGTGTCTGGAAAATTTAGCATCACTTACTTTGTATCCAGGAACTGCAATTTCTTTTTTTTTAAATAAATGCAAAATACTAACAGTCCAACAACATTTATATTCTGAGACAGCAGTAAAAAGGCCTTAAACACTAGAAAACAGAGAATTTGAGTGTTCAATATGTTCAATATGAGTGTTCAATAGGTGGCCAGAAATGTAAAGTGTTGCTTTACACCAAGCAAGGCAGAACCTCCTTCATTTCAAGATTCACTCAAGTTTTCTGCCATTCTCTGACCAGCTCAGTAGAGGTAAAAAAAAAAGGGGGGGGGGGG
>VXBZ01002920.1:356355-374433 GCA_013399135.1 Heliornis fulica
GGAAATAAAGAAAAATACAAATAACTACTTCTCTGCAGAGTCTGCAGTGGCTTTCCAGACATATTCACCATCTAACGGGAGTAAGTAACACAGCAATCATCTTCCTGCTTTGGACCGCAGTGGTGCATCGCTCTTTGCACCTTCTCTTTGGCAAAGTCTCAAGGTAGACTTCAAGCACATACCTAAGTGCAAATCCACAGTTGAGGTCCTGCTGGCAGCAGAACAAGGGAAGCACCATGGGGCTTGCTGAAAGTGAAGTGGATGTTGAGGTGTTTTGGCTGAACCAGCAGCTTTACTCAAGTCCCAGTGAAGGCAGAAACAGAGCCAAAACCCCACCAGCATCAACAGAGAAACCAGCATGTTCCCAAACCTTCACTCTCAGGCTTGGTTACCCATACATTAACATGATTATAGTTTACTTCCATTTTCCAATGAACCAATTGTAACCAGAGTGGTCAATCAATTCTTAAAACAATACAAGCATTCAAAAAGACTGAGGGCAGTCTTTGGCCTTGCTTGTGTTCCAGATGAGAGACGCAGCTTAGGTTTTAGAACCAAACATCCCAAGTTCAGAGCTACTGTCCTGCTCAGTTTTTACCAAAAGGTGACTAAATCGTTTAATAAAACAGCAATCTTTTTCAGAAGTTGACAACTATGGGCAGCAGCAAGAACTGCTAGATGCTATTCTCAAAAGGTCTTTAATTATGAATGGGAAGGGGATAGGTTTTTTTAGTCACCTGGCCTGGAAAGCTTAAGCCTTGGGTATTTTGAAAGCTCTTTTTTCTTTCAGGTACCTGCCTGCAGTCCATGATTGTCACAGGGCTGCTCGTCAGCCACTCAATCCAAAGGCTGTTCTGTGCATGAAATGGTTCGTAGCCAGGTTGGATGTGGGGCCCTGGGCAACCTTGTCTAGATCCAGGCCTGGAGGTTGGTGGCCCTGCCTGTGGCAGGGGGGTTGGAACTCGACGATCCCTTCCAACCCAGACCAGTCTATGGTTCTGCTGTAGAAATGGAGCTTCTGACAGAGAGCTGTTGGGATGTGCAGCCTCCCTTACCAATCCTCCTCAAGTGCGCAGGTTTGAAGAGGACAGTACACTTCCTTCTGTAAACCAGCAAAGCACTCAAGCCCCTGTCTGGCAAGGGTGGCATTTTTAAGAGATCAAACACTGGTTTTCAACCCTGAAATGCCAGCTCCAGCATCTCCTTGCTCTACCTTCGGCATCAAGCATCTCACCACACACAGATAGCTGCTGCTGCTGAAGAGCCAATTTGTTGCAGACTCAAAACTCATGGCCCCATGTAGGAAAATCCTGATGTGCTCCTAGAATCTGGAGCCTCTGTCAAAACAGGACTCACAGGTACATTCAGCTATGCTGCATAAACCCAGTTTTGCTCACTTATGTTGCAGAGAGGAACAATTCCAGATTTAGCACGGAGAACAACTCCAGCCCCAAACATCAGATAACCACACAAATACCTGACCAGATAACTGAGCTTATCGCCGGTGTCACCTTGAAGAAGTGGGAACACAAACCAACAAATCTCCGAAAACAATCTCATCTCCGCAGTGCCACGCCGAGCAATCAATACTAATTATGAAGAAATACCTGAGCACATGAGAGGCGCCACTATTGCCACACAAAGCAGGGCTTCAAAGTTTGAAACAAGTGCTGCTGACAGCTAAAACAGAGACTCCCACATTGCCAGCACTTTGGTGGTAATGACAGTGGGCTAATAGAATCAAAGCCTCATAATGCTGTCAGAAAGCAGGTTCAGGTTACTCGCTTGTTCTTAAGCTGCTATTAGCTATTATTAGCGCAGACGAAAAACACAGGGACTTAAACTTTTTAAAAGCAGAGGATTATCAACCCTTCCATTATTAAAAACAATTTCTCAATTTACAAACTTTTGGGTCTGGCAGCTGTTTTATTTAAGTGTGTAACCAGCTGCCCTGGTCTGCCTCCCTGCTGCCCCTTGAACTCAAAAGCATTTTAATGTCACCTGAAAAAACCAAGAGAGTAACATTTCTAACAACCTGCAGTTCCTTGGATAGTTTCAAATAATCATACCTAGTTAAAGAAAGCCTTTCAAGGGACAAATACTTCTTTAACCATTTAATTGATATGACCTTGAAGCATTCACAGCAATCTCCAGTAACATTCAATGAAAAGCAGATGTTGGTGAAGGCTTGCTGAAACGAGCTTTTATTCTCACGATGGTTTGATTCTCTCACTTACACAAATTCCTATTTCTGGCATGAGAAAGCCACTTTATGGAGTGGATGTGATTTATAATCACAAACATCTCTGCGTTTGGTTTTCAGACAGACAGACCCCCTGCTTTTTGAAGGAACTCAACTTTTGGAGGCAAGGACTTACTGTTTGGGGGTGCTTGAAAAAACTCCCGTAGTCAAGGGCAAAGGAAAGTTTTCAAAACTTTAGATCTGCAAGGGGTTAATTGTTCTGAAAATTCAGGGGTTTATCTGTGTGATCGGGAGACTTTCTATCTGCTCGGTGATGAGCATGCACCTACAAATGCAGCAGCCTGAAACGGTGCAGATGATCTTTAGTGTCAGCAGTTAGCTACCCGGGAAGAAGAGATTTTTCTGGCACTCTCTGCTTAGCGATCCAGGCTTGGATCCAGCCTGTGGCTGTCCTACTGTCCTAATCGCAGGAAATACGGCCAAGCAAATGACAAAACGTGCTTTGCTCACACAGAGCTCGTTTGCAATGCATGAATCCCAGTGAGTACCTCTGATGAAGCATGTATTCAAGAGAGACACAGTTGACAGTTAAGCCACTCTGAAACAAACTAGTAATTTGTGGGAAGTGGGATGGAGGGAAGAGTTTTGTCAGCTACAACAGGGAAAAAGCTTCCAGGAACCTCCAGCTTTTACATGCAATTTGTCACATAAGTGGCAAAAGTCACTTAACCTCCATAAGCTACAGTTCACTCACTCACAAAAGACTTCAAAAGCACATGTAGCATGGCATCTATCTGAGTGTTAAGGGGGATTTGGGGTTTAATCTGATGTGCTCATCAGATTAATGGAAGACTCTCTCAGTATTAACATCAAGCTTTAACACTTGGAACGGACACACAAGCGTTCTTTGATTGGTTTGTTTTGGCAGTTTAAGCCCTGTTGGGAGTTACCAGAGAGGTAGAGACCTACCAAGTATGGAAGAACACCATAAAGCACCAGCCATGCTGAATATGTAAAGGGATAAAAATTTAAACAACACCCTCCCTCCCCCAAAAAATAAAACCCACCCCAAACAAAACAAAAACCCAACACCATTAAAAAATATTACCGAGGCAGCTCTATTTCTGCACATACCTGTAACTCTGACTGTAAAGTTTCCCAGGACTTCGTTGGAATGTCGTGGCTTGCAACTGTACAGCCCCGAGTCATCATAGGACACATTGATTATCTTCAAAAGTTTTTGTCCAATATGAGTCCTGTTGGTAGGTGCAATCCCAATACCATCTTTAAACCAGAAAACAGACACAGAAGAGCCTTGGGTGTTACATGAAAGTTCAATGGTATCTCCACTTCCAAACACCAACTCTTCCAGAAAGGCGGTCTCACTCCTCAAGTATTCTGCAAGGGGTGAAAGAAATGGAAATGAGTAAGAGCGCGTGGTAGAGACTGAAAACGCATTTCAAGAAGAAGGATATCTTGTATTTGCCCTACTTATGCTTCCCTGCACCCAGAGCTCCTCCTTGCCAAGCATAAGCCTTGCCAGTGCCAGGCAGGTTGTAATCCAGAAAGATGTGCACATTACAGTTAGGATCTGGCTGATCTACAAAGATGGCTTCCATACTGTAGGGACCAAATCACAGACACCCCGCCAGCTGCATCACAACCAACAGCGCAGACCTCTATGCAGGGTCTCTATGCAGTTTACCTCTACTGCAACACTGAATGGTGGGGGATGGGTGATCCAGCATAAATATGTCTGTGTGCCACCAAATTCACAGTTTAGTCTCTAGATCTTGATTTCTTTACTCCTGTCAGTATGTCCACAACCCCCTGTGAGATCCCACAAGAAGTGGATACAAGGAGCAGAAATTGGGATAAACTAGATTTCTCCAGTGACTCTGGGTGGTCCAAAAGCAAACTATGTGGGCTGAAGGAAATGAAGGAGAAGGGACAGAAGCCACGGCATGGAACAGTTAAAATAAATGAATGTGTCACTGGCTTGCTGGAGTTACTCTGTGCAAACTGAATCAAAGACGGAACGCAAAAGCTGAAATCCCTACTTCTTCCGTCTACCTACCAGCTGTGGCGGTTTGTTTCACTGGTGAGGACAGTGAACCCTGCCACTGCCTGAGAATTTTGTTTTCCCATATGATTATGATCCAAGGAAAGGTTCAAGCTCAGAAGCCTCCCCATTGGGGAATGTGGGGCATGTTTAAAGTGTGGTTCTTGCACACGATGATCCTGGGGATCATTTTACTGACACAAAAACTCAGTCTTGACATTGAATGGCTTATTCATCCTACCAATCAGTAAAGAGGAATCAGCCCTCTACCACTGCCCTCAGCCCAACGAGATCAACAGCAAGACTTCCATCCTCTCCACCATGTCTATGCTAACCAATGTTTTCCTTGGCACTGCCCAATCTCCTGGCTTACACCTGCTGTGAGGCTGCACGCTCTGCCAGCAGTACCAGAGTCTTCTTGGGTTTGTGCTGTATGTATCACAGGGAAACCTATTGCATGACAAAGCCACTTGGGTGCTGTGATTACATAATTAACAAATTAAAAGCAATTCAAAACGGATCAGTCTGAACTTCATCCCGTGATCCAAACCCAGATGAAATGATCTCTGATAGTAATCAGATATGGATAGATATGCTAATTTTGCAGTTTAAGCCTATTCACAGATCACATCCTGACTGTGAAATCAATGAAATCTCAGCACCTCGGAATACCTTGGGATGTGGTCCTGGACTGAAGCTGCTCTTCTGTCATTACATAAAAAGTCGTAAGAGAAAAATGTATTGCTGTTCTCTTCTTTTCACACAAGCTTTTACTCTTGTGGAAATTTTAAAACACAGAACTGTTTCAGGGAAGAAATGAAGACCCCCGGAGGCCTGGAAATGTGGTGGTATTTCAAGGGAGGTATCGTCTCGCAGGAGGCAAAGCCCACACTCACTGGGATTACAAAGAACCTTTCCTGTGATACCCTGGCAGCAGTTCCAACTCAAATATTTTAGGTTTTGGCCAGAATTTTGCGGTATTCATGCAGTCAAAACTTTAGGGTGGCTGGGTGTTTTTAATATAAAGATTTTCCCTGAAAGCATGTACTTTTAGTATAAGGAAAAAGAAGACAAGATTTCCAGCAGCATCTTCCTATCAGACTGGTACCTGCTGTGACATCTGAGTGTTCGCCCGTGGTCTCTTCCCAACTGGGATATTCCCCTGGGGAAAATACTGTGGAGAAATATTCTGGTTTCTGCTCCTTTCAGGGGTTGGGGTAAGTTTTTTCCTTTTTCTAGGCTGTAAGGATTTTTTTCAATGCTAGCAACTTTGGCTCCAAATCCTGTAATCCCTGCATTACAGCTTTGCACTTGCAGAACTGGGTACTGATCTTTCTTTGTTGACTCTGATGGAAGCTCTTACTAATTTAATCTACTGGAAAACAAACCCCACACAGCCGCACAGGTCCACTATACAAAACACACAGTTTTAGCCAAGCTGATTGCTAAATGATCAAGGCTTGTACATTTTGGCTTTTATATCATAAACCTACCAAACAGGAACAGGCCCAGACTCAGCACAAGCCAAACTGTACTGTTTAGCCATTTAAAAGGAAACCAATCTTTTCTGCAGCCATATTGAACTTAGGTCAATGACAAAGTGACAAACTATTGTGACAGAACAGAATTAACTAATGCTGAAAAAGTGAGGAAATTCGCTTTAGGCTCAGAGCAGAATGACTGGGGTCTGAAGTTTCTTCTGTGGTAACAAGCATCATCTCTTGGTTCTGATTACTTACTTTGGCACCTCTGCCCCTCCATGTCTCCAGCTGGTCTACAACAGATATCCTGAGCCCTGTTAAATACTAATTTCAGTCCTAGTTACTTTTCTCCTACTGACTGCAAATAGTATCTGGAAACACGGAGTGGCAAATTAAAAGGAGACTGCTACTAATTGTTATAATCTCACTTTTATCAATTTATAGACCTATAGCTTTATCGGCCTATGGCTTAAAGAAACCAAACAGAACCCAAATTTGAGACCTACACAAAGTACTTAAATGTGCATCCAAGTGCTTCGGCACTTTGCCCAACTGCAACCTTAGACAATGGAATTTTACTATTATTCTCCTCTGTGCAACTTTTGAATACAATGCTGAATGTGAGTCTCATTCCAAGGCAGGGAACCAGTGCTCACATCTCCCACTGGAAAGAAACTCCTTTCCACCTTTCAGCTACAAGTGCAAGAATCACAGATGCTGCAGCACTTGCAGCATCATCACTGCTACTCAGAGCAAACATGCTGCAGAGAAAGAGGCAAATTTTAAGCTGTTTGGAGGGGCAAGAGGGCAGCTACTTGCCAGGAACCACCTTCCATAACAAGGAGCATAACAGACCTTAAGCTGTGTCCCCCAAGTAAGTGTCCTACTAGTGTTAATAGGGGCCCAGAGTACTATTCGCTCCCCACAATGGTGTTTTTCCCAGTACCTGTGTCACTGCTTATGGGATGGGGCTGCTACCCCACCTCTCCTTAGGACTTCTGCACCATGAAGAGCAAACTCTGTCACCCAGAAGGGAAATAAAACACTATTATTACCAATCACTGTTCATTGGGGACTTGCCTTAATTTCCAAAAGTGGTCAGGAAGGACAACAAGCAGCCCCACTGCCACCTCCCCACAAGCATCTGTGATGTCCCTGTTCCCTCCTTCTCCCCAGAGAGGCAGATGGGCCCTGGAGGAATACTGAAAACCACCAAAACAGCCCCACCATGAGGTGGGCACGATAAGATCGTGGGATCTCTCCCAAAGTACCTGCCTTCTCAAGGCAGATAAGATCAAGGGAGCGGCCGCAGCAAAGCGAACTCACCTTAAGCCACCACATACCCTTGCAGTACCTCCGGGAGCTGCTGGGGTATTTTTTGTATCTGTGGGTTTGGTGGTGCTTTATGCAAGGCAAAGCTTGCTCTTCTTTCTGCAGCAGCCATGACAGAGCCAGTGGTGGATCATCCCTGACTGGCCATGGCCATGACACCGCAAAGGGTACATCACTGGTCTGACACAGCAAAACAAAACATATAGAACCAGAAGTATAATGTAATCTATATATATATAATATTANCATCCAAGGTCAAGACCCCTCTTGGAGCACATCTCCCAGTGTCAGGCTACAGCCATCCAGGGAAGAAGGAACTCCAGCAATTGCAGCAGTATGGGATGCTTTGTTGTAGCAACACTACCTCATGAAGCAGTGTTCAGCCAGGTTATCTCCCCTACTCAATGAGGACAGCAGATCAGAAAAAAAAAAAATAATATGGTGGCTTCTGTAAAAGCTTAAACCGAGATGGAGAAATGTGCCTTTAAGAAACCATATCTGAGAAGGGTTTGACTCTACAATTTGGAGGTGCCACTTTATCTTTCATCTATTGCATGTTTGCTTGGTGAGGGGTAGTTCTCCTGGAAAAGTTTAAAACAGCTTTCCTAATGATTATGGAAGGTTAACATGTTTATATTGTATTACCACTGCAGTGGCCCATGCAGTTGTTACTAAACATTGTTAAAACAAGCGTGCCGCACTGTATTACCACCCAGTGGGGTTTTTTAGACCTGTGTTAGAAGGGAAGCAGACTTTTTCCCTAAGGAATTAGATGAACTATAACCAGGTTTAATTCTGTCATATGCAGCTTTCTTTACAGACAAGAGATTATGGGAAGGAAAAAAAAATCTGTAGTGTTTAGCTTGGCTATGCCTGACAGTGACTTTGGAAGAGCTTCTCAAATGGAAAAGCAGATGTTTCAAATCTGCCTTATCTATGGAGCAACTGTTGACTCTGTTGTGTGCAAATCCTAATTTACATCTGCATGAAAGGTTTCAGAGATTAAATGGCATTCAAGGAGGAATATTAGCTTTTCTCCCTCCCTCCAGCCCTCCTTTGAATGGATTTACTACTGGTAATTAGCTTTCTGTTCCACCGGCCAAGTAGAAAACAGGATTCAACAGGACTCTACAGTATCCTCCTTTTAATGGACTGTTTTCTCAAATCACCCAATTCAGATGCTGAGAGCTAGAAGAAGAAGAAATAAATTGTCACAAAGCTAAAATAGCTACAAAAACACTTTGGCCAGAAGGATTTCCCTGTGGCACTTGGAAAGCCCTGAGGAGGGAAAAAACAAACCCAAAGGAACAAATCAAAGGGGTCTCCAGGCTACGCCTAATAAAAATGGGAATGCACAACCCAAGAGACACAAAGCTTCGGTTGCTGCTGAGAGCCCAGAGACTGTCCCAAGGACAGCCTTCAGCAGGGGCTTTGCTGGCTTAAAGGAACAAGCAGTGATGCTTGGAGATTTCCTTACAATTTGACCACAAAGTGTGCAGTCACTACCAGTACCTATCTCACAGTTCAGAACTCCTTGAGTTTTTTTTTTTTTACCAGAAAGAGTTTTCCCACAAGTCAAGGAATGGTGGGGTGGGACACAGCAGTGTGGGTGCCCATGCTGTGCTGTTCCATGCCGAGCTCTATCTTGTGCTGAAGTACCCCAAGGATGCCCATGCAGATGGTTCCTGTTCTCCCAGGTGCCAATGCCTCTGTGCTTTACTCAAGAGGAAGGCAGCAATGAGCTGTATCAGATCTCAACAGCCCACACCAGCCCCAGCCTGGCACGCAGGCGGATGCACCCCTGCATCCGGTGTGCCCTGACAGACCGTGCTACCCAACTGCAGCGGCAGTGGTTGACTCAGACTGCTCCCTAGTCAGGGCAGTGCCAGGACACCCACAAGAGACAGCGCTGATTAGTCATCATTCTTTTGGCATTTGCCTCATGCCACCTCTAAAGAGCAGTGGCCAACCTGGCCCCAGCTTTCACACAGCTCAGCAGGGACATCCTGATTTTGACAGATGCCACCACAAACCAGCCGATGCTTTACACTCCTGCTTCTTGTGCCTGAGGAACTCCAAAAACCCCTCATGACTGCAGCAAATAATTGCCACAACCCCTTTCCAAAGCCAGTGGAGGTGGCTATGGAAACTGAGGCACAGAGTGAGGCTTCCCAGCATCCCAAAGGTCTGAGCAAAGCTTGTCCCCAGTCTCTATCAGAGCAGGACTGCCGAAAGCATCAAGACCCTGAGCAAAGCTGTGCTCTTCAGCATCAGCGCTCCGTACCACCCCTCCTCCTGCTTCACTGGACCAGGCTACCTGGTGGAATTTTGTAGGTGACACACAGCAAGCAATTACCCAAGTTTGCAACAGGTACTGCAG
The DNA here is from genome assembly GCA_013399135.1 of Heliornis fulica. NCBI lineage: Eukaryota > Metazoa > Chordata > Aves > Gruiformes > Heliornithidae > Heliornis > Heliornis fulica. The sequence continues at coordinate 365,814 of VXBZ01002920.1, forward strand.
TTACACAAGTGAGCGCTCCAGAAAGCTTAAAGAGAGAAACTCGATTTTTTAAAGTATTTTTAAACTGTCCTGTCAAGTCCTTAAAAAACTTAAGCACACACTGCTGAACAATTTTTTTTTTCTTTTCTGGTCTCCTCTACTACACCCTCATTTCCTTCCTAAAATCCCTCAAAACTTCATTACTTTGAGGTTTTTGACCTACAGGGTGGATTTGCAGTCTCATAGTGAATTCTATCAAAATGCTCACCACCTCTTAAGCACTCCTGCAGCCGTAAAGCGCAGCAGGCCCAAGACTTTAGGTTTATCTCAGAGGAACCTTTTTTCAAAGGCAAAGGCTTGCGCTCTCTTTACAGTACCCAGGCAGACCTGGCCCCGGCAGTCACTTGTGACTGCCTTTCTCAAGTGGGCTTTGAGATCACATGACATCAGAAAAAATTTGCAATAAAGCCCCAACCTTTCCCCTTCGATTCACAGCTATGCAGCTCCCAAATCCCAGCTCCTCTGCATTGCCCTCGCACTTTCCTAATCTTCATTTAATGCAGGCAGCTGGCAGCAAATACCCCCCAACAATGACTTTAATCCCAAGTATCCTGAAGCCGCCCCACCCCCTTCCTCCCTGCCTCAAAANACAACAAGATGGAGAAACCCAAGCTTTCCACTGGGCCAAAGTTGCAGAAAGACACAATGAGCTAAATTTTGCCTGGTTCGCTAATTAAAAACGGAAGCTACCCCACTCTGGAGCCAAGGCGGGGAGGGTTTTCATGCTATTCAAAAAATCGGCTTCCAACTGGGACCATATTCACTCCGCATTAATTGTCATTCCAACTACGAGTGTCCTAGTTTCAAAATGAAAACTACTCTCCAGTGTAGCTAGTGAAAACTAACACCAGTTTCGAGGCATTAAACAAAATTTATTGATTGCGTTTTCCCACCCACTAAAACTTTAATAAGCATTAAACCTCAAGCTCCTGGCCCCGTTTCCTCCCTCTACCCTCTCTCTCCATAAAAAGGGTCAGGCTTCTCTATATGGAGATTAGGACTTAATGTTTGGTATTTGTTTATGAGCCTATCAATTGCCTCTATTTCGGGGGGCAGGCGGGGGGAAGCACATCTGAAAAAAAGAACCTTCTTGTTGTACATGGATTAAGTGAGGGCAAAGGTTTAGGGTAGTTTGGGTGGGTTTTTTCCAACTGATTGTGGGGTTTAGATATATGATGGGTCGTGTTGACGTGAACAAAAAATAAGTAAATACTCCCCATTTTGCAAGTTTCCCTTGAGTTTCATTAAATGGCATTTTTGAAAGATCCCTGTTTCTCCATAGTAAGTCTTCGCCAGCTGTTTCAGCTGTGTAAAAGGAAAAAAACCAACAGTAATAATTTGGGGGCCGCTCTGTCTGCATACTTAGTAAAGAAAACAAAGGCCAAACATTTGAAATGCAAAGGTCGGTGATTAAACCCAGAAATCCATATCTAGGCATCAAAACGAATAGCCAGATTTTAAGAGTGCTTAAGCGATTTAAATGCAGAGCCTGACCTGGCTCAGCATCTTTCAAAACCAACCCTGTTATTTCAGTGCCTCAAGCGAGATTTAGGTGCCAGGTACCCAAGTTGGAGAAATTCAGCAGTAATCTCCTTTCCCTGAGTCTGATCCACTTTAATCTTAAAATGCGAATGACAAACGAAGATTTTGTTATTGAAGAAGCACATCTAACTAATGCTGCAATGCTTTGTCCTGTGTTAAACTCACCTCTTACCCTTCAGCATTAATAGGAAGAGTTGGGAGAGATAGCAGAAGTGGATGTCAAAAATTCTTTTATTTCTCCTCCTTTAAGAAGGCTGCTAAAGGGATTAGACAGCTTTGAGTTCACTGCTCTGTTAAATCAACCTTACAATATTTTTTCAGCTTGTTTGACTCGCTGTTTCTGTATACATTTGTGTTTTCACCTTTCTGCATTCAAATCCCACGCTAAGTGTTTGTTCTGTGCTTCTCACAGGAAACTTGGTCCGCACTTTATTTGTATTAAGTCTACAGAGTTATAGAAAACAGACTTGGAAAACAATCCCTAAATTAGCAGGACTTAGCGGCTTCCATGCATAGGCGCGCGCACACGGGGCATCGCATACCATCCGACCCAAACGCGGCGGCGGTTTATCATTTCCAGCAGCAACAGCAGGGCATCAGGTTCACCAGCACGGACCTTTTAATGGTCTCCTGCAACCGTATCTATTACAGCGGGTTTTGGAATGCACGTAATAAATTAAGAGAGAGTTCAAGGAAGTCATGCGTGTCTTGGTTCCCACTCCCTTCAAGTGGTATTAATGCCCCCTAGTAATCATCTTCCATGAACTGTACTACGTTCGGCCCCAGGACGGCAGCAGGTTGGACACCTCGACACACAGCTGTCTGAATGCTGCCACACGAAATGCGCTCTCTGCAGGTCATTTCCAGTCTCTGGCAGCAGGACACAGCTGGTCCTTCCTGCACAAGCCAGGGACCTTCCACGGGCACTTCTGGACACTTGCACCTTCCTCCGGACTGCTCTTCCTATTTTTCCCTCCCTTACCCCATCACAAACAATTCTAAACTGTCTCTGTCTCTACAAATGAATACCCAAGTGTCCAAGTGAGGCAGACGCTGCGGCAACAGCAGGGATGGCCACTGCAACAGGCAAGCCAAGGGAGAAAGAAAACAACCATTTCTCTGCAGCAGATGGAAAGCAGGGATGACAAAAACTGAGCCCACAGCCCTCCAGGATGTATTTCTCTGAAAGCCCAGCATCACAGCTAAACTGGAGCCATGCTCCCTTGGGTGGGCTGGGTGGATGAACCACCACCTCGTACCACTAGTGAAGACACTAAGTTGGACAACCTTCCTGCGCACTTACAGCTATCTATCCACACTGATGTATACACCTGTAAGTAGAGCAGAGCTGCCCACAGCAGTGACATCAGGTTTTGTATGACCCCAAACCTGGAGTCTGGCCCCCGCGCTCGCCTTCCAAGGGTGTGTGGCTAATTCAAGGCCATTTCCTCTTCTTCTCTGCCCCGAGACACCTCCGGCTGCTCCTTCTCATCCCCCAGTCAGGCTTGATGACTGGGTGAAGTTATTCCTGCAAAGACTGCATCACTTGTCCACACCTCATTTGCTCTGTGCTGGGAGGAGAGGGGCAGAAAACCTCCACTTCAGACAGTTATGTATATTTTGAAAGCACTTGAGGAGGTTTCAGGCCCTTTTTGCCAGGACTAACATTCCACCACATTCCACCATTCTGGCCTTGTTCAGAGCACATACAGTTCCTCACAGGAAGGATTTACACTGTGTGGGGTCACCAGATCCAGCATGAGGAGGGCAGTGACCCACTGCTGAAACCAGAGCAGCAGGTACAAACCTTCCCCTTTTCATCCTTGTGCTGATGGAGATGGGGTGAAGGGGAAGCCCTGTTGTTCTTCCCAGCAAATGCTGTGGTCTCCATCCCTCCATGAAGCCATTCCTGATGGAGAAGCCCACTGTGTTCTCAGGCTGCCAGCATGCCTACACATAAAAATGAGGCAGTAATCTCATATTCCTTCACTAAATAATACACAGGTTGGAGTCCCACTACAACCCAAAATAAACATTTCCCAGGAGTTGTTTTCAAAGGCTCTTGAAGAAGCCTTTCTGCAGCAGGAGGTTTCAGGTTTGGGTTTCCTTCCACTGCCTCCTTACCCAAATAACAGCAGTACTAATCGAACCATTAGCCAAAACAAAATTAAACGTGACCCTTTCAGGAAGACTCGGGGGGAAGGGGGTGTCCCATTTTCTTCTGCAGCAATTTCTACTCTACCCGAAATGAAGCAAGAGACTCACCTGGCCACTGTCAAGGTCCCCCTCTGAGACTTTCAAGGCTGAAAGAGACCTGGAGCATCTGTAGCACTGTATCTACACTGTATTTACTTAATAAAACTTCAGAGTATTTACAGTATGTATATTGTACCCCAGCTCCAATGGGAGCAGGAGGGTGTCTGTTCCCAGTACCTTCAAGGCTAATGTCACACACCCCAGGCTTGTACTCTTGCTCCTAAACTAGGGAAATCAGGAGCCTGGAGAGCCTGAAACTATCCTTAATCACAGACTGCAAGTGGCTCACCCCAGGCCCTCACTTACTATGCTTTGGACTCTGATGCCTTTTGGCCAAGCTGTAATAAATGCCCTACACTCAGCTCATCACTCACTGTGTTCATGAGTGTTTAAGAAGGTGGGTGATGGATTTGTAGCAACTTTGGGCAAGGATGCAGAAAGAACACCATCTGCCATTTCTTCTTTTTTTCCTTCCTTTCTGTAATTAATCAATTGAGAGGCAGAGCTTTCTTGCAGTCTCCTCTTCCAATCACCCCTGCGAAGCAAAGGCTCAGGACACGTCAGGGCAGCTGCAAGGTCTAAGCACTGCCTGTGGAGCATGAAGCAGCATCAGGGCCGGCCGGTGGGAGTGCTGGACTCACGGCCCCACGGTTTGTCCCACCCAGGGCTCAACCCACCACCCACTTCAAGAAAGAGGCTGAGTTTCCCTAAAAAAACAAAAAAAAAACAAAAAAACCCAAAAACACCCCAAAACCAAAATTTAAAAATGTTGCCTTCATGGAAAGCTGTGAGATCACACATCAGCTGGAAAAAATATTTTTTATTATTATTTTAATAAAATAGGCAGTACCTACCAGCCAATTTACGCACCTCCATTTACCAGCCCTTCCTCCCACCCCTTCTGAATGAATCCCCGGCCTATTAACATAACTATTTAAACTGGACACGTTTTCTTAAACATTCTTCTTCTTTCATAAACTGCCAAGTGACAGTTGTTTACTGTCAACAAGCCTGGGTACTCTTAAGACAGGGAGAAATACACCCTCTCAAAAGGCAGACACGGGTTACCAAAGGAAGATTAAAATCTGGTGTTTTTCTCTTCTCCCTCTCCAAAAATGCTTTATTCCTGCAGATACACATGATACAGATCAGCAGAGATGGTACTATGCCTAATTCCTATCATTCTTTTAATTAAAGACAGACAGGATTTATCTTTGGTTGCACATGCTAGTTGTCAGGGCACACTCTGAACTCCCTAATCTTCCCGCTGCAACTGGTTTTGCCCCCTTCACTTTTAGCCTCGATACTCCTGTCTCCCAAAGCACATCTCAGGAAATCAGCATGCCCACCTTGCACAGACCCTGCTACCAGCTTCAAAACAAAAGGAACATTTTGTTGAAAATGTTTTAGTTTCTCTATAAAGTCAAATCACTGGTTATACTTCAAGACCTACTGTGTCTCTAAGGAAGCCCCGGAAATATTTTGCTGGGATTTCTTGCATGCAAAAGGGGGATATAAATAAAATTACCCCAAAATTGAGAAAACTGTTTTTTTTCCCCCGCTCTGCCAGGCAAGCACTGGGGGAAAGCTCCTCTGCCAGCTTCTGTCCCTGTGCAAGCTGCCCGGGAGCCTGGTAGCCCCAGACAGGATGGATCAGCTCAGCCCCAGCTGCAGGCCGACTCCCGCGGGGGATTATTAACACTTTCCCTGGTGCTTTGTGCGGCTCCCAGATCACGAACTAATGTCGGCTAATACCGGCCGACACTGATATGATGGAAGGGAGGATGAGGCAGGAGTGGATGGCGGCAAATTTCACTGTGGCTACACTTCATGCAGGACTCATGCCAGAGTCACCGGGGCCCAGGCAGCAGCCGTCACCGTGGTGTCTGTGGCTCCGGCTGCGATGCTGTTGAAGGCTTGCATCAACGCTGGAGTTATAAAAGCCAGTATGGGAAGCGAAGGTCCGTGTTACAACAGGTTGAGAGGAACGGGAGGTTGTGGAGAGCCAGCTGTGGGAATCACCCCCATGAAGCAGCACCCAACATAACGTGCCCCCTACCCCCACACTGGAGAGCCCTTTTCACTCACAGAGTTTTCTCTGCTTGTTAAAATGTTTGGGTCATTAGAAAACTTTCCAAACAATCCCTGCTTATTCTAAATAGCTGCTCCCACCACTTTGAAGGGCTTCAGCCTTCTCCCTTGGAAATCAATGGGAGCTTTTTTTGCTTAGGATTCAATAGGTGCAAGATTAGGACCTCATTATTATTTTTACAGGACTACAAGCAGCAGAGAATGGTGAAATCTCCAAAGTAACAACCCTCCAAAACGGGAGTCAAACTTGCCATGAAAGATCTTTACAAGCTCTGCCAAGCATCAAAGTAAAAAAAAATTTTTTTTATTTTACTTTACTGGGAGCTTTTCATGTTTTTATGAGGAAAGTGTAAGGTTTGGGTCATCAGCTAGATTTATGGACATCTCCCATAGCTAACTTTTCCTCACATAAGATGCCTATTTTGCCCTCCACAGGTGGATGTAAGAGGGGGATGAGCTATCAGTCCAGGGTGATGCACATTACCCTGTGGAGTCCACAGCAGAAAAACTCTTTCAGGGCTTCTCACGATCTCCTCTGCCCTGCTCCAAGGTGAATGCCACCCCCCATAAGTCCATCTGCAGAGTCACCACCAGCAGCAACACAGGGGACCAGATGGCTCCTGGAAACTGGGTCCTGCTGCCGGGACCACATCCGCACCCCATCTCAACAGAGACCAGGTGCCACCTCTGCATTTTTTGAGAGGAGCCTCCGAGAAGCTCTCATCCTTAGCACACCTCAGAGCTCTAAAGACAGCCAAGTTCTCTGCTCCTTGCACTGAGCCTCTCTTGGCATCAGTGGGACCTCACCTACACACCATGTAACCAGCACAAGGTTTGGCCCCTAGCAATACCCAGTTATTTCACTGATTCCCCTACAACCAACTCACCCCAGGTCAACTCCAAAATGATTCACTCCATTACTTCTGGATAATGCTTATAATCTAGCAGTGGTCTGGTCTCCAAAGCTTTACTCACTTAACTACATCGGCTGAAATACTTTAGTGAGATTCCTTGAAACAGCACATGGTAATTTGGTCCAATAAAGGAAAAACTACAAAGCACTCCACTTTCCAGGGCAAAAAGCATTAAATGAAGATAAGACAACAAATACGGTGATCAGTTATCAAAAGCATGAGCCGGGAAGCCACCCTTGAGGGTCTCTGGCTGCCAGGGTGCACCATGATCACCTATTATTTCCTTTCCCTAAAAATCTTACACTCAAACTAAGGGAGGTGGTGATGGCTTTGCTCCTTGGGTGAACAGAGGTGAAAGAAAGCTCAAACCAACCATGTATCACCCTGACATCTGATAGCCAGCTATGATTCAAGAGCTCACAGTATGATGGCTAGGTGCAAACACTGACACTGGGGTCTTTATGCCTCAGTGTTCCCAGGAAGCAGTGTCCTCGGCTTGCTCACAGAGAGCAGTGAGCACTCCCTCACTTCTGAGTCATTAATACTTTTAACCCCTCACAACCTGCAGAAATGGCACAGCTCCAACATCTTGCAGATGCTTAACATGTAAGCACATGGTAATTGTTTTGCATACAGTTCTGCATGATAAAGAAATCTCTTTCCAAGTTTTAATATAACCTTTTTATTTAACCAACTCTTTATCTTCCCCTGCCTTCTGCATTTGAGAAAGCAAGGCCAGCACACAAGACCTACTTCCCCCCCGCAATAAATACCACACCTTTTTCAGATTAATACATCTGAAACTGAAGCATTTACTGCAGAAATGTTTTCTTGTTTGACTGTGCTGCTATTCTTCAAAAGAAAGAAGAGGGAAGGGGAGAGACTTTGTTACTTTGTGTTACATGAGTATCACAACAAAAACAATAGGTTTACCTACCTGGCTAGTGCCTATCCACAGACACCCCCCAGATAGCCTATCAGAATAGGGCAGGTTTAGGACTAATTACCTTTCACATTTTAACTACTAAGTTTACCAAAGGTTTTACTCAGCTCGTATCTCAGTTCTTGTTTGCTTTTGATATTATAGAAACTTCCTGGTCATTCAAGCCAAGGAGCAGATACTTTAGAGGTAAGCACACCGGGAATACCACAGTCACCGCAGGAATAAAAGCCCTTCTTTACACATCTAGGGCTTTAAATCACATCTACGGCACTTGGCAATCTGAGCTGTGAGCATTTCAGAAAGGGGGCACTGGGGCAGTCAGCTCTATTCAGAGAAAATGCAATTATTTTTATTTTTTTTTTACAAGAAAAAAATAAACACCTGGTAAACAGCCAAAAGAGGGGCAAAGAGTAAACTGATAAGCTATGCAGGACGCCAAGAACAAGAAGTCAGAGTGTAACAAGGCACTCTGTTTTAAGGCACTTTCAGCATGCTACAAGTCTTCAGACATAGTTTTAGCCCAGTGTTTGCACAGGGGGTTGCTGTCAAATCTGCTCTCCTAAGTGCCGGGACTGCCCACGTTCACATACCACAAACAGCTCTGCTGAACTGCAGAAATTCTTCCTGAAAAATAAAACAGGAGGTATGGCAAATTTTTACCAAGCCACTATCCTCTCTGGCACCCAGCCTGGTATGTTAAGGAGAATAAAGTTCATTAACTAACCAGTATTAAAAGAGATGAAACTGCAAACATTGAAACAACTCCATCAAACCATAAAGGCTTGGAGTGTGCTGAGTCTGCAGGCTGTTTCAAAAGATTATTATTATTATTATT
>VXBZ01002923.1:11358-53342 GCA_013399135.1 Heliornis fulica
AAAAATATCCAGTGTGTTTCTCTACAATCCATTCCTACTGCAGTGGCATAAACATCCCAGTTCAACAGTAAAAGGTTTCTTTATGACACAATAACTGAATTTACATTGATCTCAGTTCTCAAGTCATGATCTTATAAAGAAACTTTAAAACTGACAGCAAGGAGACTAATAAATGCAACTTCATATTGTTTTATGACTGGCATTGCAAAGTTCAAGGTAGTGAAATGTACTCCAGTATTGTAATTCAGAACTTTAGCGTTGATACCTGGCAGCCTTTTAACCTCCACTAAAGGAAAATCCCTGGAGAAAAGACTTGCTTATCCTCTTTACAAACAGGGCCCTACTACAGCAAATTGTATTTTTCTTCAAAGCACAATAGCAATGTTTATTTTGCTTCATCTAACCTAGGTCAAAAGAAATATTTTTTCTAATATATTTTGATAAAATATTGATTTTATCAAAACCAGAGCTACTATTAATTGTCACACTGAAATAGCCATTGAAATGGTAAGTGTTAGACAATACATTTTTTGAGAGATTCTTCATGCTATATTGGTAGTTACTGAAATAACAGTATTCATGATTCCTATCACTTCACACAAATCAGTCATTCTGGACCTTTCACAGTACCTGGTAAAAGAATACAGTCCTAAATTTGTTGAAATACACAATTTGTTGCTGTGGAAAGTAAGATGAACACAAGCTGAGGCAGTGGAAACATAAATATCTAAGTTTTAGAGACAGATAGGGAACTAGAATGGGGAAACAGGGAACTGCCTTGGCTGGAAACATGTTTAGGAGAACATGGGGCAGGAGGGGAGAGATGGTAACAGAGCCACTCAGGGGACAGGCAAATAAAGTTTGGAGGGACCAGAATGACATGGAGTTTTGTACTCTTTCTCTCTCTGCCTAGCCTGTAGCCTTTTGCTTGACTGCTTTCATCTTCTCTTCAGCTCAGATCTCTTTTTTTGCTCTTTTTACTATTCTGCTCTATTAATCTTTCTGTCAAGGTATTTCTTCTCCCTGCTTTTGATCACCTTCCCCTGACATTTATTCTCCCTTCCTCCACACCACTCATTTCTCCTTCCTTTTCTCTCCTTCTTTCCTGATGCTTGCTTCGTGCCAGTGTCAGGCAGGGTGCCCTTTCTGCTCGCAGGGCGGGTGGGCGGCTGTCTGCTTGAGGGGATCTCGGCACACTGTCCAAGTGGAAAGCTGGAGCAGCTACACTCTGTAAAAAGCACAACAGCCCTGGCTGGACAGAGCATCTTCCATGCTGGAAAGCCAACAGCCAAACTCTGACAAGTTCCTGCTGTGCTCTTGAGAACTGACTTCTATTTTAGGCCTGTCATGTCTCTAAAATATATTTTGCAGTGATGGCAAAAGGCACATTTTGGTTGTAAGCACCCTCCCTCCCTGCCAAATTTCACAGTCTTGCTTCAAAGCATGGGCGTGTGGAGCTTCCACTGAATGACTGTATTGCTTATATTAACATGGAAGGAAACATGAGTATTTCTGCCTCGTACAGTTCTCAGATACAGCTGAACTTTCCAAAATGCTTAAGTCTGAATATATTAAAAAATAAATAAATACACTAATGAACACAGGGTTTTATAAAGCAACATGACAGGCAAAAACAAAGGTAGGCTTCAACATCTAACTCTGAAATACCGTGATCTGATAGGAGAAAAAGATACAGTTGAAGAACTTAAATAGAAAAGCTGAGAGGAAGTGTTTAAAAGAGATAAGCAAGTGCAACGAAATAAAATTAAGAAATTGGAAATCTATAGCAGGAAAAAAATCTTCCCAACACTGAAATTTGATTAGCTGTAGAATATTGTTCCTTTGGGGATGGTGTAAGACCCATGACTCATCACATAGCCTATAAAAATAAGTTAGACAAAATATTAGAGACATATGTCCAGCTGAATAACCTTGTGCTTTAAGAAGGGTGAACCAAATGCCCAAATATGACTTTCCATCTGTAACATCCATGAATCCAAGAGAATTTCTGTATTACTCTGCTCTGGAGTTTAGGACTCCATGGTTGCTCAAATCAGAAACCGCACTGAATGACCTGGTCCTGTCAGTGCTCATGACAATTAGCTCCTTGGTTCCTGAGCAATACCCTCTCCTCTTGATTACCCTCAAAACTATAGTCAAAGGGAAGAAGCTTAGGGAATCTCAGGGAAGGGAACCTCGTGAAAGAGAAAGGGAAATAATAAAGAAGAAGGAANAACACAATCTGCTAGAAAGCCAGTCTGAAAATTATGCCTGAGTGACTATCCAGGTCAGCACCTCATCCTGCAACATCCTGTCTTCTTCCCATGAGCGCTGCTGGCTTTGTCATGCTGCTTACTCACTAAGAAATGAACACTTCCTCTCCCATCAGTGGAGGAGTCTTTGTAAGATGTTTTAATGATGATTCAAGAAGCAGAATTCATTTACAATTTAAATGGCCACACAAAGTGCTGTCCTTAAAAGCACTCCTAATTGGCATGAATAACCTGCACTATGAGAAAGGTCAAATAAAAAATTGCTACAAAGAGGTCCTTGCAGTAGCAGAAGCAGATTACTCAGTAAGAAAAAAAAAAGGCAAAAGTAAGGCAAAAAAGAGGGTGGTAAGAATTTTCATATTCAGTCATAAAAGTGCAAATATTAAACTTCTTATGAAGAGGGCCACATGTCTAACTGCAATAGAATTGAAACAAGAGAATTTTCAAATTGATAACCTGCACAAGGTTCAATAAAAGGACTGAAAAATCATGTCGGTTGGTGGGCAGAGTGAGGTTGAACAAATGGATCTGGGGCAAATGCTGCTTTTATTAAGCATTTGCAGAACTGGTTATTTGAAATGAATCATCCAGGTGAATTACAGTACTTAAGAGGAAAAAAATTGATACTTATGTTACCTTTAAGAGTGATCATTTTGGATAACCTAGCTTAAAATTCAGAACTACCATTACGAGGACTAAGTGTTGAAATTACCATTTACAGATTACTTTCAAATCACAGGGACTACCTGAAAATCTGGCATTTTGACTTTCTCCAAACCAGACATAGATACCTAAGGTTGTGGTGAAGGCATGGGTTTTGGAAGACTGAATTCTGCCCAATATGCCACCTTTGTCATTCAGGCTCAGCAGGAACTAAGCAGTGTCTTGTGACTGATATCTATGGCTGGATGCTGGATATGGAGCATGGATGTGCCTCCCCAAAATATAAACTGTATTTGGTGCTTAAATGGCAGAAGATGGTACCTCTTGAACATTGTAGACTATCGAGTTCATACCCTTATAAGTCAGATATTGCTGGTAACAAAACCTGCTGTTTCTAAAAAAAAAAAAATAAAAATCTGTTGAATTCTATCCACATTGTCCTAAGTAGAAGAAACTTTCCTTAGTAATGGAGTTGTATTGATATGTACTAACATGCTGAGTATATTCCTGAATCCATCAGTTTCCTTTTTTTCCCTACAACAGAATATTGAATCAGATGCTAGTAACTGACATTTGCATACAATCGCATACACTTGCTTTAATTTTGCAAAAGTTGCCCACTAGTTATTCAGCTTCAGCTTCCACAGTTAATAGAGTTGAATTTTGCATTTAAAGCAGTAATTCAGCCAGTTTTGTTATGCATGAGAAAAGAAGCATAACTTAACATAATTTCGACATTCATTCTCCATTTTATGAAATTTAACTAGTAAAGCAAAGAGCATAAAAGAAGAGTTGGAAAGTTTGGTCCTTTTGTTTTTGAGACTAAAAAAAGGCAGAAGTTTTCAGTGGCAAAACATGGGGAGAGAAGTGGAGATGACTGGAGGATTGGCATGATGACAAAAAGAAAAGGGTGCAGAGGCAGAGGGATACCCACTGTGTCTGCAGGGATATCTGTCACAAGCTGTTACTGTGGGCAGTTTGGCTTGACTAAACTGACAAATGGTGAGACCCCAGACTTAAATGCAGATGGAGAGAATAAGAGAGTTCCACAGACATATGTCATCAGGATGAAGCAGAAAATGGTTACAAAACCCAAGACTGGGAGGTACGTGATAGAGAAGCAGAAGAATCCCTGACATGGATCTCTAGCAGAATGTAAGAACAGAAGAAAAAGAAGAAAGCTATCAGAGGAATGGTATCACTGAGAAGATTGGCTGCACTAAGGAGAAACAGAAATTGAGAATTATGAAGCAGCTCTTCCCAGAAGAAGGTGGAGGAGAAGAAGAAATTACGAAAATAGGCAAGGGATGAAACAGAAGGTGGCATAAGGATGATAGACAGAAAATCACAAGAAAGAGGGCCAAATACTGAATGATATGCAAACAGAAGGAGGAACATGCAGGGGAGGAATTATATGAATAGCAGAAGCAGGTTTACATGACTCCTTAGGAGAAATTGATGGGCGGTCCCCAGAGCAGCTTCAGAGAACGGGAGAGTTGGCTGCCTGCCAGGATCAAAGATATGGGAATGTTTCTGAAAGATCATCACAAGAGTAGAAGAGAAGGCAATGGGATGCATGTCACTGCCAGATTCCTACTGGAATGCCTCAAGGACTTGTACACCCAAATGGAGAGGACTGGGGAAAGATAGAGGAACTCAGTCTCCATTGCAATTCTCCTTGTCCCAGAAGACATAAAAATGGACAAAATGTCCTGGAAAAATGTAAAAAAAGTATTCAGAGGAAAGAAAATATCCACAAACTCTTAAGAATTAATGCTATTTCATAGAAGAAATTTTCTGATTTCCTTCTGTTTCTCCTGCATTCACTGACACAGAACTTTTTCTATAAGAAAAAGTCTTGGAAGTGTGTAACTTACTGAAGGCATCTCCCTTGCTACCAGCAATCCTCAGGATTCAGCCGCCCACCTTGAAAAGGGAACAACAAGCTAAAACCAGACACAAGGACTCCTCAAGAATATCTTACTCCACTTAGGCAGTGCTCTCTGATGAGTGAGTGCTGGTAAGAGAAAGTTCTGTGAGTCTACATCTGTTTTTCAGGCCTCTGTGTGAACTTTCCTAAGCATCTGTTTTAAGACAGTCATTCTTATCACTTATGGCAAGATTTGGTATTGTTTAAAGTAAATGATAAAACTGGCATATTTAAAATATTTATTTTGCCAAAAATATAAGGAATCCATATATGCTGTAGTGTTATGTTTTCCAGATTCTTTCTCCATCTTTAGAAAATGCAAGATCTGCTCTCAATTTCCAGAAAAAATTGAGAAAATTAAGAACATGGGTCTGATTAATGTTTTTGATTAATTTCTAAATTGGCAAATGAGAAAATTCATCTTGTGGTAAGCTTACTCACCATTTTTAATCACTACCAAATGCCAGTACCAGGCAGTGGCATTAAAATATCCACTCTAAACTTTATTTACCTGAGGGGACTAGAAACTTTTTTTTTTTGAAACTTAGAGTATTTTTGTCTGATCCTACACAAAATATGTTTGATTTGGCAGAAGGAGGAGATTATTTTCAATACCGATGACAAATGAAGGAAGACAACTCACCATAAATGAAATATATTGTGTGATATTGAAATGGAAGTTGACTTCTCAAACAATCTAACAATCAATACCTTTTGAACTTTTGAAAGCTTTTGGGAAAATATCGTCTCTGCAATAGACCTCAAGGTGAAATCCTAATTATTTTTATGTATTTGTCTTCCAGCATTCACTTTTTCAGCTCCTGTTAGCATGGCCCACAGTTTGGAAAATCTAGGTTTTCATATACAGATGAAAAACTTTTGTTTAATGATTAAGTCATGGTCCTCTATAAATCCCCCTACTTTTAAAAAGTAATGAGTATGGATAGCAAACCAAAAAGATAAAGAATTATTGTTTTGACTATCTGACATATTCATAGGCCCTCAGTATTGACTCTGCTCAGACACAAGAGGATTATTAACACTGTTAATACAAGTAACTTTTCTCTAAATAAGCCAAAAACCCACTGTAGGTGAAATAATTTCTCAGAATGACAAGGTATGTTTATGAGTTGTTAATATTTTATATGCAGAAATAGAAACTCACAGAGATTTCCATTCTGAAGTGTTTAGCTTCATAGAGGGACATCTTCTACCATGATGTTTTAGATCTTACTAATTTAAAACAGAAGAGTGACTTACATCTACATGTAAAAATCACTTCAGATGTTCCCACTTCAGCTGTTTCAGCCCATCTGCAGTTGCTGGTTATCAAAAACTAAGGAGGTATCTTGCCAAAGCACAGAACCGCTGGGAAAAAATTATCCTACTAATCCAAGCATGTACTTCTCCTTGGAGACTGCATTTTGAAATCACATCATTTGCTGTTTGCAAATGTCAGTCATGCTCTTAGACAGTTTGAGTTTCCTAGGGTGAAGAATTACGACTTTGTAGAAGAATTCATAGAGTATAAATCAAGTCAAAATGTACATTTAATCATTCAAACATAAAAGAACCATAAATGCAATTTAATTGGGAGATAATTATTTCTCTGCTTCTCCCTTCAATCCTTTGTGAATTCCACATACAGCAATACATAACAATAAATGAAAATGACATATTTTCTGACTTTTACATTTTAAAAAAAACTATTATTTACAAAACAATGTATTTACATGAATATTTTGGTTATTTCATTCAGACTCTACAGCAACTTTTTTCTCTGAAAAATACTGCAAAGTCCTAGAATATCAGAAAAGACTGCAGCATTGGGATATAGTCTCCTAAACCAAATAAATGAAACAGGTAATGGAGTTCACTGAAGTTTGTTGGGAATACCATTAGGAACCATAGTGTGAAAAAAAACGGAGTGCGTCACATATAAGCAAAATTTCTTCTCATTGTCACTATCTATTACTATTGAGGGTTTCTGTAGGATGGTTGCATTGTTAACAAATCCCATGCCATTAAACAAAAGGAGCCTATACCATCCATCCTTTGCTTTGTTTCCATAGAATCTAGTGGAAAGGCAGCAGTAATGCCAATGGATACTAACTTCACTTTGTAGGAGCATTCAATCCCTTTTTCTCCTTCCTGTTTCTCCCTCCCTTTCAATCTTACTCCTAGTGAGAAGACTAAAATGACCTTTAGAATAACATAAGGTTGTTTCATAACCTCACTTAGTAAATAGTCAATAAAGGAGATAATAACCCCACGACATGACAAAGGGCCTCTCCTTTCTGATGCTTTTATTCTGAAGAGTGAATATAGAGCTCTGTGAGGATACCAGACTCCTAAATTCCTTACATTCTCAAGATTAGACACAAGACATTTTGTAGCCTGTCCAATTTCTCTTTTTCAGCCATACATTTTCCATAGGAAAACCATGCAACATAATGTGTAATATAAAGCCTTTCAGACATACTGTATTGGCTTCCATTAGTTTTGCAAGGGAAATGTTTGGACAAGGCAGACAGTTATCAAACTGGCCCCATTCCTGTCCAGACATATATGTAAGATCTCTTTGAGACCCATTAAGATGGAGAATGGAACTGGAAAGAGGGCAAAGGCATATAACAAATGGGCACAGAACCAGTAACTTCTCTACTACTGCAGTTATCAGCTTGATTAGTCACTTCAAATAGGTGACCTCAGTAATGGAGCAATGAAAGTGTATTTGTCTTCTAGAAATATTCATGACATGTTATTAGAGTGTCTTAAGATCAGGCTGTATGGACTGGGAACAGCGTGAGCTGTAAGTTGCGTTCCATTAGCTCTGATTTTGCCATCCATTCAACTGCAAAAGTCATAGAAACACTACAATCACAGTGGGAAAATGTGCCATCGGAGCTGCATTGTTGATAATCTGCATCCCAAGAACACCTAGACTAAACCAGCATAGTCATTTATAGAGAATTTTCATCATTAAAACAGAGAGTATTGTGGAAAATATGAGGGCAAGCTCATCTCAGGTGCACAGTGAGGAGACGAGATGCAACTCTCAGCCTGCAACAAAAGGAATTCTAACTGGATATAAAGAAAGTATTCACCAAAGGAGAGGTTAAGCACAAGCACAGGTGCTCCAAGGAGATGTAGAATCTCCATCCTTGGAAATGTTGTGTCCTCAGCTGGACCAAGCCCTGAGCCACCTGATCCAACCTCAGCATGGGGTTGTACTAGATGTTAGCAACCTGATCTAGTTGGGGGTCTCCCTGTTTCTTGCAGGGGGAGTGGACTAGATGACCTCTGGGAGTCCCTTCCAACTCTAGCCATTCCATGATTCTATATTCTCCTTCCTAAATTTATTTTTTTCTAGCATTTCTACATAAGGGATCTCTAACCAGCTTTAAACTCACTGAAGTACATAATTTTGATTTTAACATCTGTCCTCGTTAAAATAAGGACAACCAGGAAGTTAAGTATTTGAAATTGTAGGTAAACTTCATCAGGCCCAAAGCATACTGGATTATCTTCCACCCTCAGCTTCTCTTCTGACCAGAGCCAGTTCACATTTCTTCAGCCAATTAGACAAAACATATTTTTTTGCTTGAGGATGCAGTGTTTTTGCAATGTGGCTTCTTTAAGAAGCAGCTAGAAGCTTCTTAAAGGTCCAACAAAGGAAATCCCAGTTGGGCTCCCAAGGACAAACTCTCAAACTCTGTTACTGACAAGGATGTCCAGGCCAATCAGTGCCAGTCACAGCATCTCTGGGAGTCACATTTTAGAGAGAGAAAAATGCAAACAGCTGCGTTTTGCCACCAAAGAGAGTCAGAAGATGTAGGAAACTTTGCAGACACCAAGGTCAATGAAGGGGAGGAGGAGTCACTGAGGAAAGATTTCCTGCGGCCTGTGGAGAATACTTCCCATTATCTGACTCTGGTTTCTGTGTGTTTCTGTAGTTTAGTGTAATAAATTAGAGAGTTTTCTTGCTTTTCTTCTGTGTTGAATCTGTTTTGCCCATGACGATAACTGTGGAATGGTCTCTCCATGTCCTTATCTCAACTCCAAAGCCTCTCAACATGTATTTTCTCCTCTGTCCAGCTAAGATGGGATTGATAGAGTGGCTTTGGTGGGAGACTGGCCTCCAGCCAGGGTAAAACCACCACAGAGGATTGCCAGAACTTTGCAGAGCTTGTAGTTCAGGTCAGCAGAACCAGGAGCAGGGAGCTTGCCACTCCCACTGCCTTTCCTCCAAACTGTCTCTGCTGGGCACTAGTCACAGTTACTCAGCAATCTGACTGGCTCGTGCTGCCAGCACATGTATCCAAGATGTCATTTACTGAACAAAACGTTCTGTGTTGAAGAGCCACTTAGACCAGGTCTACTCAAACCAATTCTGCTATCAGAGACACACTGATCACGTTCCATGTGTCTGCAAGTGAGAAACAGCATCGAAAGCAAATAGCTTCCTCAGGTGAAGCACTGCCTGATCTCCTCAATAGAGATGAAACATTACTAGCTGTCAGAGTCCTTTAGACAATAAAAGGTCTCTGCTCCTACTTTCCTGTTACAAACTTAGTACTGACTACCTCTATACTGCAGACTCTTGCAGAGCTCTTCCTCTCCTTTTGTCGTCCTCCTCCCTTTTGAAAAACATAGCCCCAACCATACTGTACACGTAGAATGGACCACTCCTGGAAGTTATCAAGGAAAGACAACATTTTAAAAAGCAAAAGTTGTGTAAGGAATCTCCTAACAGGTAGAATAGGCAACTGCAGCCCTGGCTGAGTCCTTGACTCTGGCCTGGTTTGTAGCATAAAAACAGCTATCTTGCTTTGACTCTATCATTTACCAGAGTATGAAGTACTCTGCAGAAATCTCCACCTTTCACTTATACTATACTTCAATGGTTTGCCAAAGAGGTCTTTTGCAGCTCCAATCTTGGATTAAATCTTCCCTGTGCCATGCCATGGTGCAGAACTCAGCATACAGGTAAGATTTCACAAAAGTGACGAGATAGACTATTGAAGGCAGCTAGCCAAGGGTTTATTCCAGCAGGCAATTATATAGCAATGAATGCAACAGCAAACAAATGATGAATCATATTATATTCATTAAATATTGTAGGCAGCACCTCTTCACAATATGATCTAATCTGTAGAAGTAACTTGTAGAAAATTTGGAATTAACTAGATGAAGGTATTAAGGAGATGAATCAGAGCACTTCAGAAGGCAATTTGAGCCAAAAGGTCATACCCAAGGATCAAAAGTTTTATTTGCTAGGGAACTAGGAGGAGGGAGGTATTACATGAGCAAATGACCTCCAAGTGTAGATATTTCAAGTAAAATATCCAGTACTCATCTAGGTTTACACTACAAAGAATTTGCTTGAAGGTATGAAAAGTATGAAGCCCTACCCAAAGCAGCTGTACTGACAAAAGACCTTAAAGGAAAAACAACATCTTTTCTAAAGAATAGCTTATTTCCCCTGGGGGCAGGTGAGTGGGAGGCCACAGTGGCTTTGCTATATATATAAATTGCAAACCTTTCCCTTTATAGCTCTAGTGCTAATATATTACACTTATGTCTTTTTATTCCACTAAAGCACTCCTTTTGCAAACACAGGTTAAAGATTAACATTCTCTTGGAAAATTTTCTATACTTTTGTGTTTTAAAAAGCACCCTTAAGATAAAAAATGGGTAATCTGTGCACATTTCTGAAGCTCTCATACAAGCAAAATTCTTCTGGCTTGGCCAAGGCATGACCTCTTGAAGAAAATATTGTAGAATATGCTTATCTGTTTCATTCTCCTCCAAATACAGTAGGATATATATAATTTACTACATAGGAAACGCTTACATATAAGCAAGCATATAACATTGTAAGTTTTGAAGTAAAAAATAGTAAATCAAAACTATATGAAACCAGTCAACCATGTTTTTGGGTAGTTAAGAGGAGTGTGTAACATCTCTTGGAAGAGTTTGATAGTTGCCATATATCTGCATACAAAAATAGCCCCACGGCTGGCAGAGTATGTAACTGCTGCTTCAGCATTTTCCTCCTCTGGTAAGTATGCTAGAGCCTACCTGTACAAGCCTGAGATTTGAGCTAAAACAAATTATTCTCCAGCTTCTTGGTCAGGGCACTTGGACAGTGTTATTTAAAATGCAAAAGTGATTTTTTTTTTTCTGCTGACTTACTGAAAATGTTCCATATAAAAGATTATGCTTAAGTGGAGTAAGATTTATTCCAGGCAAAATTTTGGCCTGGCATCACAGAAAAGGCTGGATAGCTATTTTCTTTTAGGACCCCTGAATGGTTATCAAGTTTATCTAGCAATTGCCTTCAAATATCTGTCAAACATGAAGACCAGCAGAAGTGTCTTTTGCAGTCTGGAAACAAAACTGGAGGGAAAGGGTTGAAAGAGGACTGCAACGAGGAAGCAATTAGGCAGAACTGCAAGGGTTGTATATTTCAGCCAGGCATGTGTTCTTTTATTTATCTGGGTTTATAAGTGAAAATTACAAGTGAAGCCAAATTTTAAAGAACAAATTGTAGATCTGTAGTACTTAAGTTCCACAAAATGTAATTCTGGATGTACTAGAAACACTAATCCTGGGCCAAGATAGAGTCAGTTAAGAACAATATAACAAAAACAAAAGATAAAACTGAAAAGGAAGTATAAATAATGTATTCCCATACCAGAAAGGAGCTGCAGATCATCTTAAAGATTTGTGATCATATGAGCTTTTCATATTAGAGTCTACTATATTACTTATGAGATGGAAAAAATCAAAAAAACCTCTGCAGAATTTTAACCATCCTTCATGAAGAAAATGCTAGTTTCAAAATAAATCCTGCCAATACTTATACATTTTTATAAAATAAAGCTGTGCAAAAAGCAGACCTGTGTGGCTCAGTGGCAAAGGCCCTTTCTTTCCATCTAAATGCACAAAGGATACATCTGTCTGGTACATGTGAAGGATTCCCCAAGGCAAGGTTCAAGAGCAAGCACAGGCAGACAGTACAGCCCCAGAGGCAGCCAGAGGCCATTTTATGAAGCACACAACATGCCCAGCCATGTTCAACACCTTAGTGAGCTACTGGACACCTTGAATACACACCTTGTAGGAGACAGACTCTCGGTGGGCTGCCTGTAGGCAGCCAGTGCAGCAGTTGTGTGGATTCGGAAGACAAATTGATCCTAATGGTGGTCACAATATGTCCTGACACCACTCACAAAGTATGACATAGATAAAGCCATAGGATTCAATAGCCATGTGACTGCAATTCTCCTGAGCAAGGAAGACCAAGCTGTAGAAAGTTTTATCTCTCTCCTTCCACTTTTGCTCCTTCCACCCAAAGCATGATGGGCTACACAAAGAGTGGGTCTGGCAAGTGAATTCACAAGTGAGGCAACCATCAAAAAGACAAAAGGGAGCTAGCTAGTGCTCAAAGGCATAACCACATATCTGTGGGCATATGAGAGTGAATAAAGGAGCCCCTTCCCTTCTGACTGGCCCAGAAAGGACTTGCGAGCATCTTGTCGTGTACAGAGTGTGGAATATTTGGATATGAGTCTATTTCTGGTTTCCTTGTGCCATTCTACAACATTTTTTTTCTAAAATAAGACACATACTATAGTCTCATCTGCAGCCCACTGGCTAGGTCTTTGTTGCTAAAGAGCAATTCTGAAATATAAATATTCCATGACCTCTGTTTTTCCATGTGTATCTTTTACTATATTTGCTTAATTAGGTTCTGCATTATCATTTACCATATTAACATTTGTTCAAAGACAAGTTGAAAGATCTCCTTGGCTAGTCTGTCTCATTACCTGAAGATAGGTATCAAAAAGCATTAGATTTCCATGCCTAATACTACAGTAAGATCAATGACTCATGAAATGCCGTGTTTCCATTTGTGTAAACATGTGAGTAAATGTCACCTCCTAAACAACAATAAAAAAACAGCAGAATAGGAGGGTATCAGAAATTTCTGACTAATTTCTCCTTATTCTTTGTTGTAAATATTTAAAATTTCTGCCTGTTTTATTATTATTTATTTGATTTGTACTCATGGCATTTGATTCATCCTCAGATTCACTAGAAATAGCCTTCTTTCCTTGTTCAACACAGGAGATGTTGGTCTTAGCTCACATTTGAAAATGAGTAATGCCCCACTCCCTGTGGGTGAAATTCATCTATGTGTCTGGGGAGCAAGGGAGAGGAGGATCTGCCCCAGACCTATGCATCATCTGAGTCCACAGAATACCGAGCCTATTGGGAGCTAGCAAGAAGCTGATATTTAACCTTCCCATCAGAGACTGACTAGTCATCTACTAGTTTAAAGCTACTAATCTGACTATTGGTGTCATCCCAGATCCTTGTCCCCATAAAGATGCAGCAGTCTGCTGACATCCTTATGTTGCAGATCCAAGCCTATGACTCAGACCCATAAAAGGATTTGGATCTCTGAAGTGAGGCACAACGAAAGCTTCAGGCAAAATATGCAAGCCTCTAAACAATCTGTTGGAGACACCTAGGATTTGAGGAAGGCAATTTAAGAGATACTTCTGTTTCAGCTAAGCACCTGTGCAGACATGACTCAGAAACATCACTGCTGAATTCAGTGCCTGGCCCCCTCCAGTGAGCTCCATCAAGGCCACAGATCCCCCCAACCTCAGTCCCAAGGTGCTTTTAGCAGGTGTGCTCAAATCATGCCCAACACACCCCAGCAGCATCAGGCTCCACACCAAGCAAAAAGGTCATGACTATGACTATGTTCAAAACTATAGTCAGGCAAGAGAAACCTGTTGATGATGTGTATATCTAACAACATCATACTGTGTGACTGCAGGCATATCTAAATGCCACTGGCCAAGATTAAGATAACATGGCTCCTAAAATGTGTAGTTTACAACCCTTGTTTACAGAACACTAAATTATTTTGGTTGGTGCCAGAAGGGGTAAAAAGTGCACTGATACCTTCAAGACTGGACAGATGTTTTGTTTTCAAAATTAAATTCTAAAAGGAATCACTGATTAGGCTCTCCAAAATTTACTTTGATTTTCTCTCATGTATACTGCCTGTTACAACTTTTCACCTGATGAATCTTTCTTCTTGTCTGTCAAATTTCTGCCAGCCATCACAGCTTTTCATGGAAAAATATTGTCTTCCCTCAACTCTGTGTATACATTACACATATAAATTAGTGAATTATAGAGTGAGATGAGGAAAATTCACTTATCAAGGACAGATTTAGAGACAAATATCTCAAAGACCCTGGACTTAAGAACATCAGACAGAAAGAATCTTATATATGCAGTGTGACATACTTTTACTGTGATCTTATTAACTTAGTCCTGAAGCTATTCTAGACAAGTTTGCAAGATAATACAAGTTTACATCATAGAGCATGCAATACTATCATAGTCTGCACGTGAAATTATCCACATTCCAAGCAACAACGAACAAAGTGATCAGCATTTCAGATATCACAGAAATCATCAATGCAATTAGTCACTAAGGAGTGACTAGTACACATAACAGAATGTACTGAATATTGATGATCCTCAGTGCTAATGAAAAGCACATCTATAGCTTATCTCATGATTAATATAACAACCAATTGAGAACCCAAGCCTTCACTCACACTTAGACCAGGACCACTGCATCAGAAACTATGGGTCAGTTCTGTTCTCCATCACATCAGCTCATCTGAGGAACTGTCTAAGTATAATCAGAAAAAAAGTGTAATTAGTATAATTTGATTCAATGAATCAAAATATTTTATCTATTAAATTTATTTGTATTCTCCCAAGAAAAGCAGAAAATAGGACATCATTTGCCTGTTACTGTTAGTCTTTTCCATGAACTCTTGTGTCTTTATGTACCAACCTGAGGTCCCCTACTTAGTCACTGATTTCTTATACTACAAGACATGTCTCTGCAACAAATTTTCTTTTATACCTTTGGAAGCATCCTGTATTACATTTACATTTTAATGACTGTGTATCCTGTGGATTGTAAATTGCATTTATGTAAATTTGTAGCATAATTGAAATTATTTTTCGCTTTAATGAAATTTGTCCATTTTATTTTCATGTTTTGTCATGTCATGAACATGTTGCATATTGCTCCATTAAATGAAATGGTAAAGATTTTTAAATTTTACCACATTTTTAGTGCATCAAATTTAGGTGCATTAGGAAGATCTCAAACTCTAAAAAAAATCTCTTTAATAGTATCTAAGGTTGGATACTCTGAGTTTGAATCCACAACTCCAGCTATTGGAGAATCAAATTGTCTTTTAATTTTTTATTAACAACAATCTACTAGTGTTGTCTATCCAGTTTTGTATTACCAATAGCAAGAAATACTCACCACAAGTTTCTGCTTTCATGGCAACTATTGAAGTTGAAGCTTAGTCAGATTCTAAGCCCTGTTCAAGTGAAGGTTTCACAAGAATGTTGAAGCTGATCATACAGAAGTCAGATCACCTTCTTCAACAAAATACTACTGTTCCTTCTTGCAACAAAGAAATGTATACATTTATTTTTAAAAAGGTTATTAAGTGCAGTTTAAACTAGCATAGAGGGGTGCACATGTCCACAGCCATGAATGGTATATATGGATATTTATGATGTAGCAATGCAAACCATGTATGACGGCCTGTACAAGGTTGATTAAAACCAAGCATTTGGGTGCAAAGCACCCTAATAGGCAGAGAACAAAGCGGTACATCTCAATACTCTTCCAGTGCTCAAAGGTAGAAGTCATCTCACTTCCGAACTGTGCAGTGTGACCTATTAGAAAACCTTGCCAAGGTTACACTTTCAAGTGAAGGTTCTTCCATATGCTTGAAACGTGATTGGGACAACAGAACAAAGGTTCAATTATGACCAGAGTTTAAGAATTAAAATAAGGGCTGGATTTAAAAAAATTATTTGCTCCCATAATTATGGTCAGATTTTTTGGCAAAGTCATATGTATCCAGCACAAAGTCACTGGCAGTCCAGTCATTGATGTCACAGTGGGAACTGCTTAGCAATGAGCATTTTAAATTTAAAAACAAAAAAAATCTTAAATTCTTGATTCAATTCTTAAATTCAATGAGCAACTAAAATTTGAAACCAACAATAATAAAAACCCATCACACAAGAACAATGCAAAAAAAAGCCAACCCAAAACCAAAATAAGCCCACCCCAAAAGAGATAGTTCTAAGCTGGTTAGCACTTAGAGTTACATATTGTTCACCTTCTTCAAAATATCAGGAGTCAATGTTTTCTCATGCTTTGGCAAAGATCATGATACTTTGACTCACAATCCTTCAGGTTATAAATCAGGAATGGGGTAGAAATGAATTTGTATCAAATTTCAAGATATAGGAAGATGTCTGAATCACTTCTCTAAGTCTGTATTGCTTAGAAGATGGATAGTGTGGAGGAAGACTATATTTCTAATCAATCCTTTTAAATATTTGCTTGATATCAATATTCCATTTATTCCATATTTATCCTAGTAAAACAAATCCACAGATGCAGTTACATTCTGAATTATTAGTTGGCTTAAAATTGTGCTTTAAAATGTTATTTTAAAACTCTCTTCCTCTACAACTTCCCAGTGGTCTCTGGGAAGTGCTATATACAGTTCTGGCAAGCATTGGTTTCACAGCTGCTGTCAGCTATTTATTTATTTATGCACCATCCCACTTGGCACAATGGGTTTGATTTTATTAAAGGCACAGTGAATGAGCATAAGTCAGGACTTTTAAATTAAATGATTGCTACCAACCGTTAATGTTAGTGTCTGAAAGCCATTGCTCAGACCCAGAAGGGCAAAAGCCACACAAGTTACTCAGCCTTCATCTCTTGAATGTAACTTGGCCTTTAAATGGAATCTTACAATGGCATCTTGGGCTCTGGCTCAACATATGACTGACAAAAAAAAAAAATCTCACAGGAATTACCTCAGTGGAAATATTTGGGCCAGGAAGAATTTTCAGGACCAAAGCCTTAAGTTTTGATCTTACATCTATAATTTCTGATGTAAGATCAGGCAGCTGAGAAAGCGCTATGGGCAGATCGTACAGCAGGGAAGATTTCTTACTGGAAAGGGGCTGAAACTCAGATTACCCAGTAGCTTTCAGATTCTGTGGGGCTTTCTTTTACGGGTGACTTCAACTGTATTTGAAACTGAAACTTCAATCCAGTGAATCGCACAGCATAATTTGAAGCAGATCTGTCTTGCTGTCATATTGCTGTCATGGGTAGACCCTGTCTCGAGGTGACATGCTCTGCAAAGTCAGTCTATCACTTCCCTCCTCAGCTGGACAGGGGAGGGAAGATATAATGAAAGATTCTGGATCAAGACAAGAGCGGGGAGATATTATTCAGCAATTACCATCAGGGGGAAAACAGACCCAACAAGGAATAAATTTAATCTAATTTATTACCCAATCAAACAAGAGTAGGATGAGAAATAAATCCAAACCTTAAAACACCCCTCTCCACAAAGGAGGGCAGCCCACATTACCATACTAGCCTGTACTTCACACCAGTCAGCTGTTAGCACTGAAGGTCTCTATCAGAACAGTTATCCAGCAAATGACAGAACTTTGCAGCCTATCCTGATGGAAAATACTGACTGTCCTTCTCAGGACTCTTGGGAGAAGTGCCTGGGAAGTGAGGCAGGACATTTTCTGCTGGAATTAGCATTTTCTGTGAAAAGCAGGATGAAGTATCCATCTCTGCATGCTGTAATCAACCTGGCATGTTGTCCAACAGTGATCATCGCTACAGTTGCAGGACCTGATCTATTTTGTGTCTAAAATTATAATGAAATGTGGATTTTCATCAGTATGTACGGATGGCCAGATACTACAGTCATACAAGCATTAAAACTGTATATGGCAAATCAAGTAACTCAACAGAGGCAGGCAGACAGATGCATGGATTTTTAAATGCAAAACATTATGCCTATCTGTTTTGGTCAAATGACACATCCTTCAGCATAGGATCTGGCGTGCTTATCTGCAAAACACCATGTGCATTTATGGTACTGTAAGTAATACACTTCAGGCAATAACCACTCACTACTGAAACAAAGAAAAATCACACAAAAATTATGGCACAAGTACTGTTTTTATTTCTTTTAAAAAATGTAGGAATTAGAACATTCTGTATAGAATGAGGAATAGCATGTCTGCCTATTACTCTTTTTGTTGTTGTCGTTGTTGTTGTTGTTGTTGTTGTTGTAGCAGTACACACTGTATGATAGTCTTCTGATTGGAATTCTTAACAAACACAATCAGTCTGATCACATTAAATGGGAAGGTTCCCGTAAAAACTGTTTTGCCTATGAAACAGAAAGCCATGTTGTTAATAATTTAAATATCATCTACCAATACTGCAGTGTCTCATTAAATAATTCAGAAGGATATTAGGTTCATTTTATGAGATTTCAAAATTAATATTTGCATTTTGCAGACACCCTTTCTAACTGAGTTTCTACAAACTTCCTGATGAAGGTAAATGAATCTCTAATTCTATACTTTGTGCTGATAAATGCAGCAACTGGTTTGCAGTCTAATTTAGAGTTTGGATTATGTCTAAATAATCACTGCTTTGGTCAAATCTTTTTTCAAATCAGTTGCTCATGTCTCATGGCCACTGAAAGCTAAAAATTTTTTTAGAAACGTGGGATCTCTACACAGGCAGAATACTAAACAAGCTCTACTAAACAAGGATATAAAGACTATCATTCCTTAGAGAATCGAACTAGTACCCAGTTTGGGCTCTTCTTTTCCACCAGTGGAGCAAGACAGCACAGCTGAATACTGCTGTATAGGACAGCAGTATAGTATAGGATAGCAGCATAATCCTCAAGCAGCCACTGCTACCAGCTACCCACCTCACACACACAGAGCTTCCAATTCTGGGGACTCAGGAACAGCTGAAAAAACAGTTTTCCCTTCTTCCTCCTTGATTTTCCCCGCAGTGTCAGACAGTCCAGGATTCTGGCCCATGCATCACTCATACCTAACATCAAAATCAGATTGGTTTTACCCACATACTATAAGTATTTGCACACAGCCACACTGTGTGGTTCATAGAAGCACTGATTGGAGGTTTGCCAATACCCCATTTTTTCTGGCTGACAGCTGTCACTCACAGGAGCAAGGTAGCCTGACTGTCCCTCTGCTCTACCTTGCTCATGAACTTGATTCCCTGCACCTCAGTGACTCACTCATGAGATAGGTGCCCAGGCTTCCTCCAGACAGACTGTTTACTATGTGTTTTCAGTGATTACTCCCCTGTGCTATTGATTTTTTTTCCCAAGTGATTCAGTGCTTGTTTGGCATCACTGCTCTTTTATCTCACCATACTTATGCCACTTTGCCTTCTCCTTCTTCCTCCTAATGGCTTGCAGTTTTGTCTTCTTACCTTTTCCCTCCCTCCTTGTTGCCTCATGTCTGCTCTAATACTTTGTTCTCTTTCTCACAGCACTGTTTCCACCATCTCTCCTGCTTTTCTAGTCAAAGGAAGCTTTTCTTGCTTCTTCCTTGCCATATGTCTTGCTCAATATTAGCACAATTTCCCAGCTCATTATCATCTCTTCTTTTCCATGATTTCCTTCTCAAGGCTTGCTTCTATATTTCTGCCTGACTCCCTCCTGCTATGTGTGACACTTCACCCATTTTTAGAAGTCACCTTTGTGTTTAGATGTCTCTCTTTGTCCTTAGATCCCTACAATCAATACAACCACACTTTTATGTTGGTCTTTCCTCTTCCCCTTCACTCTGCTCATTGACATTCTTAATAAAATTAGCTGCGGCATCAAGTTTCTCTCTTCTTGTTCACATCAGTTCTTGCTGTCCCTTCGTACTGTTATGTCATATGCAAGTCATGACCTCCTCAAATCTGGCTCTTCTATGTCACAAACCTTGTGCTGTGCATCTCTCTGTTATTAAACCATTCCTTCTATTAAGACGTCTCCCCCTTTCACTCCTCTGTTCTTTTCACTTCCAGTTGGATATGTTCAGTTTTAGATTTAATTTGATTGTAAAGTCCTGAGGAATATCCCTTACATGTTCTGGTTTTGTTTACTGTCTTGTACACTTAGATTTCAGTACTTTTTGGTACTTAGATGTACTTCTAAATGACAAAGAATAAAATACAACTAATAAGATTCAGTTCCATTGCTGACTCCAAGTGTATTGCTAGTTTATCTAATGCTCATTAGAAATTAAAAGACAAGCTTCACTGTGACCAGTCCTCTTCTACTCTGCCTCTTGCTACAACTACCTTTTCCTGTAGGAAGGTCAAGAAACGACAGAAGCAGAATGATAGGAGGAATACAAAAGAAGGATAGTGGAATCCCAAGCAGGAAGAAATCAGTAAATCTAAAAAAAAAAAACCAAACAAACAAAAAAACCCACAACAATAACAACAACAACAACAACCAAACAAAAAAATGCAGGAAGAAAAACATCTGTTGCATTTGCCAGTTGGTAGCCATATCCAAGACCTTCTGTGATCAGAGGCTCATGGATATTGCATTCATTGAAAAAAAATAAGTGCCTTGCACACTTCTGAAGCTCAAAGCAAAGCCCTGGGCCCATTACAGTTACTTGATGTGAAGTGTTGAAACATTAACTTATTTCTAAAAACTTGCCCCTCGCTGTCAAAAAGACATTTGACTCAGTGAGACTGGTGGAAGCCTCTTTTCTGGTTAAACTACTAAGAACCCACCAATGTACTCCTCCACCTCCATCTCCTGAGGATTTGAAGCTAATGAAACAATTTAAGGACTATTTCTGATTAGCTCTTCGTGAACTATATAAAACATATCTTATTTTTTCACATTATATGTTAAGTGATCTATAAAAACAATTATCTTCTCTCCAGAGACAATTTATTGGGTATGAAGGAAATGAACATGTCTATAATAAAAGCTCTAGGAACTTAATTAAGTACCCGGAACTTTCCTTTGACAGGACTTCCTAAAATTTGTGATTTCCTTTACTGGGACACAGCAAACGACAGTACATGTCCTAATCTACCTTCTGCTGATTTACAATTCTCCACTTGAGTCTCGAGCATGAGATGGTGTTACAACTACACTGGATGTCCTTGAACCTTAATGCACATAGTACATCCACAGCTGTGTAAGATGACCTTGCTTGGGGATCATAATTTAGATAATCAGAATAGCAGAGGACAAAATTTAATCTAGGATGGAAATTAATGTTGTGGAGAGAATACAGGAAGATTTCTCCTATTACTTACCACTGCAGCCAATATACAATCAATGATTTCCACCATTTGTGGTTTTGCTGATGCAGCCTAGATTGTCACAGGTTATTGCTTCAACAAAGTCTCTAATCTACACCTGAATTATTCATTTGTTCCCGCTGCCTGTACAAAAATTTATTTCATACACTCTTAAATTTGTGGCCAAATGTGACCCTGCATTACCACTGACATATTGATCAGAAGGGACTTTGAGCACCACTCAACATGTACTCCACTAAGTTGGCAGCAGCAATCTGCACAAGTTGCATATTCCAACAGTCTCTCTCTTGGCAACAGCTTTCCAAGTTGAGATGAAACATCTGCAGGCATATTTGTGTACCTATAGAACTGAAACCATAGGCATGGATAGGATCTGTCTCTGTCTGTTGTACAAACGTAGCCGATGGTGATTACTGCTCAGCTTAAATTGGTGGGGCTTAGAAACAACACTTCTCTTATTTATTATTTTTTTTTAATGTGCACTAGTTGCCTTGAGACTACTATCTTTCATAGAATCACAGAATGTGTTAGCTTGGATGGGACCTTTAAAGGTCATTTAATCCAAATACCCTACAGTAAGCAGGGACATCTTTACTGCACTCCAAGTGTGGAAAAAGGAATGTTTATGTTTGGGGGCCATTGAAGTATCAGAAGAGTCCACACCCTGTCCCTTGGACAATCGCACTTGCAGCTTCATAGGACACTGTATATTTTTCTATAATGCACAAAGATTTTTTCTAATGAATAATGAGTGATTTAATTATGCACTTTTCTTCCTCTTCATTGTGCCACTCCTTTCAGTCTGCATCTTATCTGCAGTACCTGTAACACCATTTTCAAAGAGTAAAGGTATTTACCATCAGGGAAGGAAATAATTACAGGTTTTGGTTATACTGAAGTATGGGGTCAGCTGCAAGGGAGGTATGCATGCTTACAATGTTTCTTGAGATAGAAGCAGGTAGAATCACAAAAAGTATGGGTCAAAAAAGGCTAATGTGACCTTTTGAGAATCATGGGTAAAGATACACTATCGGGCAGGAATATATTTATAAACAAATGGGAGCAGAGTCCTACCATGGCCTTTGCTGACACGGTTGCCAAATGGGCTGAGTAAAGCCTGCCCACCAGCAAGCATGAGATAATGCAGCTATAGGTTAGCCTGAATGACTGCATCACAATTAAATCATTGTTATATGAGAGGCATTACAGCAAAAGCAATACACTAAGAACTGCCTCAGTATAACATGAGTTTGTTGCTAATGCAGCTTGCGTTCCAAATCCACTTCAGTTTGTGGCACACAGCCAAGTGGAAGAGTATCTCGTGAGCTCATTGTCCAGGGGGAAAGGGAGTGGACTGCTGGAAGCAAGCTATATTCAAGAGCCAGCACTGATCCGGTGAGCTGCCTTCTCAGCCAGCCGGTGGCTCCCAGTGACTTAAGATCAGTTGCCACCTCCAGCAATTTCTACAAGGACTTGTTCATGAAAGTGTTTGCAACTACATTCTGCCTCTAGCTCTCTTCCACTCATCTCTCTTCTTTCTGGAATTAACTCTTCTGAGGCTACTCAGTGCTTTAGTTGTCTTTCACACTACTGTCTTGCAGAGGCCATGATTGTGGATTGTTTATTAATTATCTACAAGTGCTTTTGGGGCAACTACTTAATTGCTAAAGGCTTTTCTCTTCCCACCCTTCTCGAGCCTTTTATACTCAAACACCATACACTTCAGCACATACATTCCACTGAGACAAGTGAGAGGTCTGTTTGTACTAGTCAGCTGCAAAGGCATCTGTGTACAGCTTCAGTTTTCTGGGAGTTGCAACTAAGGAAGCCCTTCCATTTGTACAGTTGTCTCCTCCTTCCTTGTTCAACTCTTCTGTCACTGACTGTGTAGGTAGGTAATCTAAAGCATAACTAATTTCTTTCAGCTTAAAGCAAAATTCACTTAAGTCTTTTGTACATATATATTTTTTGTATTTTTTTTTGTGATGTGCTGCAGAATATTGCACCACTGTTTAGTGCAATATTAATCATTCTTGTCCCAAGCAGCATGTCCTGAAAGTTCTGTCTCATACCACATGGTTGCTGAGGCAAATACAGTTATTTCAATGTGTAAACTTTGCTATCTAGGTCCAAGAATCTATCCAAAGCACTATCTCCACTGCATTCCCTGTGAGTCCTCAGTAAACCTTTTAAGAGTTGAGGCTATGGTCTGAGTGTGGTGTTGTCTTGTGCTTGATATGAAAATAGTTGTACAATCTAAAATGCAGGCATACTCTCATGCTGTTCCTGAGTTTGCATTTTGTGGCTTTCACTAAAATTTTGGGTTTAGGCAAGTTCTTACTTTGTCTGCTTTTATGAAAATAACCATCCCTTCAGGTACTATCCAAAGTTATGAGAATAACACTCTGTTTTATTAACTGGTAAAAATTCTCCTATACTTTATCTGCTATTTTTGTTGTTGGACCCTTATGCAAGACACCTGCATGTGTTGTTCTGCTTTTCACGTGGATGCACAGGCCTCTGATCAGAAGGGGAGCTAGTAACACCATAGTCTTACATTTCTTGTCTAAGGCATAAAAGCTGGGCTCATCACTATGAACTGGAAATACTTACCTAAATTCTCAAGGGGCTACTGTTATCTCTGGGTTGTTGGGTTTACTCATGGCCTGTATGTCACAGAAGTTGAGCTACAGGGAGGCCACCTAATCCTGGGAGCCATACTAGTTCTTTACCCAAGACAGATCATCATTACTGCTGACCTTAAGTTATACCCATCTTCAGGGAAAGTGCACAGCTTTCCAAGCAGCAGGGAACAGCCACACCACTGAAACACTGCTCTTTTCCCACAGTGTCCCTTCCATTCTGAACCAGCCAGGACTCAAGGGAAGCTGTGTGCTACCAGCCAGGCAGAAAACCGAATGGTCATGGACAGTCTACATACCTAAAGTTTAATTTGTACTGGACCACCTTCAAAAATTTCTGGTCTATTAAGCTATATCATTCTCCATGTTTGCCACCATTAGTTATAAATGACCTTACTGACCATTTAGAAAGAGTTACAGTTCAGCTGCAATTCTGTTCTGCTTTTATACTTCATGCATCATTCCTTTATCTGGGTTTTGCAATTTTAATTTTTTTTCAATATCAATCTCCATAAGAAACAGTAGAGAGAGACAATACTGGACTGTGCTAGGCTAGATCCTGTCAACCTCATAATCCATTCTTGAGAAGTACACCTGCCTGCAGTACAGCACAGAAATACTTTGTTTTCACTACAACTGACTGTGTTTGTTCAATTAAAATAAGGCACACAATAGTTATGTCTAAATCAGAGCTTTCAGCTTTGTTTGCACAGGCAAAGGGAAACCTCAACCCTTTCAACATAACCAAGAACTACCTATTCAAGCAGAATGTCCTCAAAGCAAACGTTCCCAAAAGAGAAAACAGAATTTAAAACCTGTGAAACCCTTCAAGTATCAGTGCAATCTGTTTTGTGGCCCCATTGTTTCAGCAGAAATTTCTTCAATACACAGTCTAGACGGTAGCCTTGACAGGCTTATCTTTTATTCATGGAAGATGACGAGAGAGCAAGAAAGAGTGATGATCCGGCTGTTGCAGATTTCATTGTACACCCACTCACTTCTTGTTTCTATTTTGCTGACATCAGTGTGTTTTGTCCCTTTGCATCTATATCCATCACCATATGTCCTCTGTTCACACATATGATCCTTGGGGAATCAAATAACAAAGTATTCCAAGTATCAGATATTCAGGTCTCCACACAGTCTGTCCCTTGCACCATACACATGCTCATTAGGTGCCTGTCCCCACAACAGAACAAACACAGGTTTTCACTCAATGTCTAGAGCTCTTGTCCACAGTGCATGGCAACACAGGAGTTTTGGGTCAGCCTGTGTGCTTACGTGAGCTTATGTTGTCAGTCTTGCACAGTGCTGATGCAGGCGGTGCAATTCAGAAGCTAAAAGACTTCTGCTGCTTAGGGTTGCGGGGGGAAGGGGAGCATATTTATGCCCTGCAAGAAATTTCCCTTTTTCTGCCACAGGAGCAAGTTGAGGCCAAGCCACATCCCCAAATCCTCCTGTACTCCCCCTTAATCCTCCACTGACTGAGGACTAACTCCTCCACAGACCAAACCTGAGGAGCAGCAGGAACCGGGCTCTGAGCTGAGTGTGAGGAACATGCACTGGCAATGCATCAGCAGCATGCAACTGCCTGAGTGCTGTCCCCTCCAGCCTACCTCAAGCCACCCTTACACCCAGAAGAAGGAAATGGAGGAAAAGCAGATAGGTGCATTCTTCTGTGATGGCAGGCATGCTTCCTTCCTTAATGAAGGTCACAAGCTCCACCTTGGGAACTCTTTCAAGTCTCCACTCCTATAACAAAACACAACTATGGATGCATTATATGCCCAGAATCTCCTCATTGGTCTAGTTCTTAGTTTTAAAAAAAAACAGCTCTGCTGGTAGCTGTGACTTCTAGCAGAGAAGTGATATTTTTTAAATAGAAAGAAGGCAAGGAGATTCCAAGGGAAAAACAGGATGCCTGATTGTGCACCTCAGGGAGAGACTGAGTAATGCTGGTGGCAGTAAACCTCCGCTCACTGCTGAGAGGGGCAACTGTGGACATGGGTGGAAGGTGGGGGAATGACTGGAAACACCAGGGAGAGTGGAAAATAAGTAGTTTTGTATTCTTCCACTGTATGCCACACTAGAAACTATTTTCCAGTTGCCACAATTTCAGACATTGGAGAATCGGGAAGTTTAACCTTCTCTTTTTTAACATGTTACACTTTGGCAGCTCACAGCAGTTCATTTGGCAGGCGTGTGCACCAAATGTTCCTTTCAGTATGTAACAGATGGAGTACATTACACACAGGACTGCATGCCTCACATCTAATACTTGAACTGGGGAAGGGCATCCAGCAGATCCCACTGACCACAAAACTGCTTCCATATCACTGGGAGGGAAGAATTCCGTAAATGTGTTAAAAGTGTTTTCTCCACACAGTAAATAAATGTATCTGCCCGACTCTGCAGCCTTTGTTTTCAGAGAAGCAAG
This sequence comes from Heliornis fulica, assembly GCA_013399135.1. Lineage (NCBI taxonomy): Eukaryota > Metazoa > Chordata > Aves > Gruiformes > Heliornithidae > Heliornis > Heliornis fulica. The sequence goes on from VXBZ01002923.1 coordinate 37,601, forward strand.
AAATTTATTCTTGCATTCATGTTTCACATCAGATATGTCCCACCTGACACCCAAATCTAGCTAATTAAATACCCTCTGATCTACTTACAGTTATGATATAATTCTTGCAGGAAGATTGAGTACCAGATCATTTTACCAGCTGTTTGATTTTAGTGGCTTTCTTGCTATACTGTTATGTAACACAAAATATAATATTAGCTACACAAAATTCTCAATGATCATAGCTTTTTTTTATTAAATTACACATTAAAAAGGTTTACTCCATTCATAGATCATAAATCTAAAGTTACTGGCAGTTTCAAGTACAGCTCAGAGAAGATCTTCAGAAGTGCTTCTGGTAAACTGCTGGCTTCTGAGTACCCACAATGGATTAGTTGACAGAAATAAAGAACACACCTCTCAAAACATGGCAGCTACCAGGTGCACATCTACCATCCAGCAGGAAGGAACAGCAAGAGGGTAGAATGACAAGATAGTAACTGAATGACAAAATATTAAAATACAAACATGGATGGTTTTATTATTTATATACTCAGAAACTGAAGTAGAGATTCACATGGCTATGAATCACACACCGTTAGAAACTACCCATGAGTGTTCAATATATATTATATAATACTCTGTACTATTTACCCTATGTATTTTATGTATATATTAAATACTAACAAAATGTTAGGAGTTGGAAGGGACCTTGAAAGATCATCTAATCCAACCCCGTGCCAGAGCAGGATCACCTAGATTAAATCACACAGGAACATGTACAGGTTGGTCTTGAATGTCTCCAGAGAAAGAGACTCCACAACCTCTCTGGGCAGCCTGTCCCAGTGCTCTGTCACCCTCACAGTGCAAATGTTTTTCCTTATTCGTGGCTATGTGATCTCAGGTGAACTATTCACTCCCTGCTTAAGTTTCAGAATATGTCAGACGAGGATTAAAGTATTTGTTGATGTGTCACTGGCTGAGTCTGAGGAACCCCAATACTTGAACAGTAGCCATCCATGTGTGCAGTGTTCAGTTTTTATCACTGAATTATAGATAGGTCTGGGAGTACTTCAGGTACTCAAGCAACCATATAAGCCATGGACCGAAAATCATATCTTACTCACTGCAGAGTGTTATTTAAGGAATGGGATATGGGTCCACTTCTGTCATCAGTATTGCCTCATTTAGAGTGGGGTGGACTGCAGTGAAAAAGAAATTCACCATAACATGTATGCTGCAGTGTTACCTTCGTGACACAGCATAACAGAGATCTTGGGAGACTTCCTCCCCTCCACCGATGTATCTGTGGTGGACTAATTTCTCAATTTTTAAACATATTTATATATAATTAGCTGCAAATGTATATATATAAAAATATATACATATACATATATATATATAAATATACATATATATATATATATATACAACCTGATATGAAATAAGTTTGGCATATAGGAAAAGATAGCACCTCATTTGTGAACATAATAATGCATTGCTTGACCCATCTGAACCCATTTACCTGGTGGACAATTGCATATCCAATTAGCAAATATACATACATGAACAGCATTATGGCGCAGAAAGGTCCAACAAAGTAGTTGACTATTCATTTTCCTCTTGTTGAAGAAAACAATAATATATCTACAAGAAAACCTCCAGAGCCAAATACTTTTCTTCAAAAAATTAATTTCCTGCTGCCATAGAAACAGTCTTAAACTGATCAAAGCAGAGGTAAGAAGTTAGTATTCACTGAATACTTACATTCCAACAACTTATCCAGGCCATGGAGACAGGTTAATAGGCAAAGGCAAATGGCAACTCTTAATTCCTGGAAAGAGAAAAGGAATTTACAGAAAGTATTATATTTATGTGTTCGGCCAAGCCTTATCTCTCTGCTCCAAGTGCAGATGGATTTTATTGTAGGAAAACAAGTGCCAATAGGGTAAATTCACATAGTTGTGTAAGAAAAAAAAGAAAAAAATTACAATACCAATATGTAGATGCATTATTTCAGTATGAATGTATAACAAATCATTTTAAGCATGAAAGGTCCATCCTGCTTAAGAACTCGGTTGCACCTATAAAACAAGTTACAGCAGGGAAAAAAAATAAAATAGAGTAAGAAGGACAGCAGACTGTCTGCAATCAGCTTAAATTGCCTCCTCTCACACACAGGCACACGTAAATGTCTCTGGTTGTGCTGTGCTGTTGAAGCTAGATAGGGTAAGGGTTGGAACCCACAGCAAACACCACTCTCCAGGTCAGGGCTTTTGACTGTAGAGTGGCATTGCTAGAGTCCTGAGGACTGCAAAGCTTATAATGTTGATAATAATGATGATATGACAAAGGCGATGATGACAACACACCTCTAGCAGACAGGCAGGCAAAGAGCTGTGCTCCTAACAAAACCACTAGAACAGATATATTATCAAGCCTGTGTAAGACATCAGCCAGTCTAAGCAATGCCAAGATGTGCTCTGAGATGAGCTAAGCATATTGATTTCCTTATCCATTACATTTATCTCCAGAAATAAAAGGATAAACATCTGCAATATCTATTGAAGGATTGGGACATTTAAGTGAGGGCAGTACAGGACTTTCTCTGCCCACAACCATGACTTGGCAATCCATAATGTGGGACCCCTCTAGAAGCCATGGGAACACACTGACCCCTCTGCCTTTGCCCTGCTAAACACTCTGACTTGTGGTTATTGTCAAAGTTAGATGACATATGTTACAGATTAAAGGGGAATCACTCTTAGCTTACCTGTCTACGATGCAGGAGTGTGAGAAAGGCAATGTGTTCCCCTTCAGAGGCAGCAGGTCACAGCCAGATTTCTGACTTGACCTGACATGAATATGAGTGAGCCAGCAGCTGGGATACAGCACAGTCCCTTAAGAGCAGAAGCCACTGCACCTAGCCCAGATAAGACTGACAGGAACCTGAATAAGAGTTCAGATAAATATACTCCTACTCCTTAACCCATCTCAGAGCACTGCAGCATCTGGTTTCCAGGCAAATATGTAGGCATGCCCTTAAAATATCTGTAGTAAACATACACATAATTAAGTACACCTTTCCAATATGTATACATGTCTTCAGTTTGTGAATAAACATCTTAAACATCTTTTTAACATCTTAAAAAACAAAACCAATAACAGCATATCACTCTCTTCAGCTGGAAGAATGAGCAGTTTTGGTACAAAAGCTTTATGGTGTTGACTCTTGAAAGACTGGGTGACTGAACTCCAGGTGAAACAGTTCCAGGATCACTGCATCTCACCAATCTGAATACTAGTTAAAAATGGACCATGATTTAAATTCCTGTTTTAATGGTCTGGAAGCAGCAGTGACTCCAGTGGTTTCACTGGTCATCACACGGATGCTCTTTGCCATAATGGCAGTGATCTCCAGCAGGAGGATGGAAAACAGCTGGGGCCAGTACACCTTCAGCACTGCGACCTAAACCCACTGCTTCATGCCCTTATGAAAAACTGCCATTGCCTAAAAAAGTTCATTTGACCTCTACTCCTACTTAGTAATAATGAACACCTTACTACACATAAATAAATTATTCTTTCCATCTTTACCTTGTTTACAAGGTCTTTGCTAGATTCTATATTGGTTAAGATAATCTTATTACATCAGTAGCCAGGCAAGTTCTTCCCATCAGTGTTATTTACTCTTTACTTCCCTTATTGTGCTGCAGTGTGTTCTTAATAATATTTTTTCTTCCATACCTGATAAAGTGGCAATGGATTTGCTTTTTAATCGCTATTGCTTCCTGACAGTGGATGGGACTGGTGTTCTTTGATTTTAATTAGTAGTATGTTGTCTTCTAGATGACATTTAACAGCCTAATCTCTGACCTGAACAGCATGAGAGCTGCCTATTTGGAAAAATTACTCTTTTCTCATGGGATAGTGTTACTGTCTCTGCCAAAGGTGCTGCTCCACCTGGAGCCTTGAAAACTACAAGAAAGGGAATGATGACTGATGTTTTATTCTAGGGTCTAATCTCCAAGATATCATCATCTTTAAACTATAACTGTAATGGGTATTGTTTTACACTGAATTAAATTTTGTTGAACCTGGGAAGTTCAACCATTCCCCTCTACTAAAGATAGATGTAGCAAACATTAAGTATATTTTCCTGTTGAAAACAAAGGCAAAGGAAAGCTGTTACTAAAGGTAAAAACAATTTGATATATTTTTGCTGGTAGTATGAAAGAACACTGTGAAGTTCAAGTCCAAAAGGGGTGATACACTAGTAAAAGATAAAGAACTTGTATTTACTTGTGGCTCAGAGGTACAAAGACAAGCTTCATCCCAAACTGTGAGAAGGAAATCATTGCTTTCCTCCTTTACTCCAAAAAAAATCTAAATTTTCTGTGTGATTGAAAATAAATGAAACAGCACAACCTAATGCAGCTTTACACAGTGTACACTCTTTCCTCCTCACTGGAACATCTTAAAAAGCCCCAAAATGTTTTCTAGGTACTTGGACTAAAAGGAAGGCAATTATCTGTGTTACGTCTTTTGGGAAGAAAGAGAATTTGTGTGGGTAGATTATTCCCTGATGTTCTACATTTGTTCGCGTTTCTGATGGGTGTATTCTGGTTAATTAAGTTTTACATATTTTTTATTTAAATAATTGCTAAATTATTTAATTTTTAAGTAATTATAGGGTCTAGATCTGGAAACAGGTGAAAAAAAGAAATTACACAGTTGCCTGTGGAACATTCTCAGTTAGGTATTTTACTTTTCTCCCATTTCCTCCCTTTTTTCATATTTCTCAGGAGGATGGGGGTGTGGGTTATTCCATAACTTGTCCCAAATTATACCTTTGCTCCAGTTATCTGGCTTTTCCCTCTCTGTCGCTATAACTAAAATGTAATCGTTACTTGGAGACAGCTGGAAGATTTTCCAACAAGAAAAGCAGGAAAAGAATGAGCAAGAGAAACCATTTTATATCCCACACAGAAGATCAAAAACTTCCCATTTTCAATATAACTCCCCATGAGCCTGTTTTGGAGATAAAGCCTAGGGACCCATATTAAAAGAATAAATAATCATAGCCAAGAGAGTTTCAAAGGAAATATCTTGGAAGTTAACTTATTTTTCTAAACTGTTCATTAATGACTCCTGTCTGACCTGTATCAAACTAAGTATCTTTGTTTAAAACTAAATATAATTCCCATTATCAAAATGATCCTTTGACTTCTCTCTATCCATCATTCTTTTTACACCCACAGTGGCTTGGCCAGATGGTGAGAGGTCACAATGCTTATAGAAGGGAAGGGAGATTTTCTACCAAAAAAAAAAAAAAGTCAGCAAAATCACATGTTAAAGAGTCTCCTTTCTTACAGAATGGGAGAGCCAAGGATATAATTACTATGGATGGTGCGTGGAGCATGTTAGTCTTCCACTTTATAGTTTTTACTTTTCATGATAGACTTTCTTTATCTTATTCTTTTGGGTAATTTCATGGTATGTGCATTTAAAGGGAGAAATGGAACTTGAGTTTCATCACAGGTGTTGTTGACTGATAAAGATAAAGAATAAAGTCTATTTTTAGAGCTAGCTAGCTAGCTAATAGGAAATCTAATTGTTTATCACTAATGTTCCAAGACTCAGCTGTTGTGATAACTGCATGGATGGTCCAAAGTGCAAGAAACAGATGCCATAAATAACAAGATATGAAAAAATTATACCAACTTACTTGAAATTTTTCTGGAATATATCCTGCCATCTACTCTAAAAACAAGTAAAATGTTTAAAATCACATAATGTAAATCCTTTCTTCAAAAAGATCTATTACAGTTGGAATTAAGCTTCATTCAAAATACTACTTACATTTTTAATTTTAATCTGCTTATTATTTATTTATTTATACAACTTAATAAATGCAAGAAAAATATTTTGAAAATACAAAGCCCATAGAAAGTAAGTAGTCTTTTTTGGAGAAATTTCACTGTATTATCTGATTTATCTCTCTCTTCAGCTTCTTCACATTAACTATTTAAGTCAAATCACTTTAAGGTGACCCTGGCTGTTATTTGGTGCAAACTTTACCCAAAGCAGGGCTAGCCTCCAAATTGGAATGGTCACTCAGAGCCTGTCCCAGGACACAGAATCTCCAGGAATGAACATTGCACATCTTCTTGCAGCACCTGTGCCAGTATTTAATCACTCACAAGAAGAGACAGATTTTTTCCCTTAAAAATCTGGTTAGAATCTCTTTTGCTGCAGGTTGGGACTGTTGTCTTTTGTCCTTCAAGCATTGCCTGAGTGGAATATAGTTTTATCATCTCAACAGACTTAATTTTGCAGCTGAATATGGCAATGAGATCCCTCCCTTAGTCTTCTGAAGATTAAACCAAACAAACTCATCTCCTTCAGTCATGGACATCTTAGTGACATCTTCTGTTGACCTCTCATGAGCTTGGCAGTATCTTTCCTACCCTGGGGTCCTAAAACAGGATACAGTACTCCAGATGTGGCCTCACGAGTGCATAAACAGAAGGGAGTCATCACTGGCAGCTTCATTCTTGCTAATGCAGCCCATCTTTCATATAGTGTCCATTTTACAGGGCTGCTAATAATTAATATTTGTCTCTGTGAGCATCTGAGATACAAACAGGCCAAAAAATTATATTTGTGTAAAGTCTACTTGAAATAAAATCTATGATATTGTTTTAAGGAATTATTAAACAAGTGTTTGATGTAATATCTCTTCATACTTGATCTTCTCAGGGGATTACACCTAGATATCTGAATCTGAGATCATAAACCCTTAAATCACGTAACATGGAAGTCCTGTTATTTCAAAAGCTCTTCTAACTTCAAGTCTCCAGCAATGAACACATTATGCAGAGAGAGATGTTTAATACAGTTCAAAAACTGTCTAGGATTGGAAACTAAAAAAAATTGGACTCAACTGGTTTGATGACAATGTTTTTGTCACTACCATTACTCTAAAGTGCTCATTTACTCTGAACAGTGTTTGGGAACTGATTTTTTGATAGCAGTCTGAAAGGTGCAATGCATCATGTAACATTTCCTCTGTTCTGCTCTGATATTGTACATGTCGGTCAGCATGGCAACTGCTGTTCTTTATAGTAGGAGCTGTTGACATGCTTGGTGCTCCTGTGTACACAAACTTGTAGCATATATTTCAAGATACTTCCTTAAGTTATTTTCTTTACACAAATAGGTTCTACAAGCAACTGAGAAGCAATGGAGAACTAAGTCTTCATCTCCTCCCTTATATGTGCATGGAATTCTTCTTAGTAATCAGAGTGTCCCAGTATGTTTTATATGTGCTGTATTTAAAGGTATAGATATTAGTAGTTATGTAGTTACTACTCTGCTAAATATGTGATGGCCTTAGGTAAGATAATTTTCTTTATCTTGCCTTAGTCTATCTCTTCCCAAACTTAGACTACTTGTCTGCCAAGCAAAGGTCTGTCAAATAAAAGGTATTAAAAAAGGAATATGATTTATCTGACTTGCTGTGACAGTTTTCAGGAAGAATCCGAAATGTTCTCTGAACAAGATCTTTTCAAAGTCTATCCAGGCACACAAGCAGTGATTTTGATAAAGTTTACAATAAGGTAGAGATTGAACTAGGTTTTCAGGTGACCTGCCAAGAGATTATATGGAATCAATAAGCAATCATCTATATGATAATTAGGCCAAAAATGATCTTGCTGTTCCGAGAAAGCACCACAGAATGAAGGATAGACAAGACTTTTACATACAAAGGCTAATTCTATTCATGCTGATATAACTGAAACTACAGGATTGTCTCAACCTTGAGGTAGAAAAAAGTGAAGAAACAGCTGTTCACCTATGCAGATAAAGCTTGTAATCATGGAAAGACCTATCAGGGGGAGCAAAGGCAGTCTCTACTGTTTAGAACTTTAGTTCATCAATCGGAACCCTCATTTCCAACTCCTGAATTTTAACTCTTGAAGTCATGTGTAGCTAGCACACTGCAGCCATGTGCATATAACTGTTGGTCAGTGCTGTAGTACCAAAAAAAAAGTTGAAGACATACTTCAACCATGAACAACAAAAAAGGTGTGTACCTTAGTAAATTTGCACATAAATTGCAGCTGAATCAGGAAAACCCACTGGTTCAGCTAATCTCATGAACACTATACTGGTAAAATCTTTTTATTGGACGTGAGTCCTTTTTCCTGGATACCTTATATAGGAATGGAATCTACCAAAGCCAACTCATCTCCCAGAAGTTTGCAAATGCTGACTGGGCAGTCAGGCTAGTGGTAGTCAAAAAAAAGCCACTTGAGCTACTGTGTCAGCCATGCTGCTTCTAAGCAGGACTAAATTGCAGCGGTGCTGAACACCAGTGGCTGGGTACAATCAGTGACAACACTCAAGGAACAACCCTGGTGGAAACATATCTTTAAAATTCATGTACACACCTCTGACAGAAAGAAGAACTTAGAACAACAAATATGGGGGAAGAAAAATGGAATATGAGGGAGGAAAAAAAAGGTCAATACAGAAAAAAATCTGCAGAGCCTTGTGCAGCAGAAGCAAGTATTTTCCACTGTGAAATGTAACTTGCCCATGAGAACAGTTCAGTTACAAAGACAATATGTAGCAACATCACAGCCTAGATTAAAACTGAATTCACAGAGGAATTTAGCTTCCATGACTGTCACTCTAGTATACTTAATGATCACTAATCATTAGGAAGAAAAGATCCTAACATTTTAAAATATATTAAACAAAACACTATAGTCATTATGAGGAAAATGGATATATAAAAAAAATTCATAAGAGAATACAAAACCAAGAACTATCCATGTTTAATTAATGAACAGAAAAAATACCCATCTCTAATTCAGTTTCAGTCTTTAAAAAAACAGCTATTTATTCATTTACCACAACAACTTTTGCACCAACCTGACAAGAAATTGATCGATAAAATATGCAATAAAAATTGTTTGTGATTCCTAAATAGACTATGGTAAATTAAAACCATGCTTAATATGTCTTCCCAAATTTTCAGTATTTCACGCATGACAGAAATGCATTTTATTGAATAGATCCACTTTGAAATACTAAGGTCATTTATTGTCAAACAAATTGCTTCTTAATTAACCAGCTTGGGGAGAATTTCCTCCATAAAATCCTCTTAAACTATGCTCAAATAATAAATTTATTTCCTACTGTCTTCATATATTGAACAAGTATCATATTAAATAAGTGTGCAGACAGGAAGAACAGGGTCTGTTCAGTGAATATCCAAAGATTAAAAGTATTCACATCAAAATCATGAGCTTGAGACTGAAGTTTCTTAAGGGAAGAAAAATGTACCTGATATACGTGAAAAAGAAAAACACCATATCATGTGACCATTCTTTTTAATCAAAACTAACAAGCCTTCTCAATTCTTTCATATTTTCTATTAAATATGTTCAAAGAAGCACTCAGAAATCGTATTAATAGGAAATGCTTAGCAGCTTATTTCAAATAACAGACAAATACAAGGAAGCAACAATCTTTCACAATTAATTAATAGAAAGAGAACATTCTCATTGAATGAATGATTTGAATCGAATTATTGTCTTGCATCTCCCAGTTCATGTTTCCATGACTTTTTTTTTGCTCATGAATAGCAGGTAGTAACAAAGTGTGAATCAGATGTACCCTGCATTTTATTTTACTTAACAAAGTAAGACCCTTCATTAAGAGAAAATACACACTTACCATATTCGTTTTACAAAATACACCTGAGGGCATTGCAAAAGATGCCATGATGTGATACAATGGTAATTATTTCAATCTAACTCCTGACTGCTGGAAATAGTGGCAAATACTGAAAAAGCAAAAATTTTGGATTAGTTGAGGTTCATCATTACAAATCAAGCCTATGTTTACAAAATATTTAATTTCTGTCAATAAGGCCAATCGAATTAATTTCAAATCTGAACAAGATTTGTTTGTGACTGAAATATTTCCGTATGTGATAGGTCTAATTTTGAAAACTGTAAAGAAACTGAAACTCCTGTTAACTTCAAAGAATCAGCATAGGAATGACGTATACAAGTCATTATGTGAGCTGACTGTTAAATGAAAAGCAAAACGTTTATGTTAAAATTACCTTATCTGTCCTTTCACTGCCTGTTGTGTCATCAGATGAAAAATATTTTATACAAACCAATATTTGGGGGCCTTTAGTACCTTTTTTAGTACCAAAAATAACCATACTTTTGTGGATGGTAGGATTAAACGAGATGGAATTGATACAGCAAGGAGGTTTGCAATATAAATAAATGAGCTGGCCATCTTTTTTAGGACAAATTCTTCTTACAAAAGCTCAGTTTTCAAACTCAGTTAATCCATTTGAAAACCTCCTAGAATTAATAAGGTAGATTTAAAAGAAAGCAATTGCAATTATCTGAAAGGAAGTGTTCGGTTTTCCCCAAAGGACACGGCTCTATTTTTTCTTTCTCCTTACGTAGGTCTGGAGACAGGTGCAGAGACACATAAGCTTGCTCTGCACTGCTTATTAACTTGGGCTCAGAGCCATGGTAATGAAGCTATATGATCTGCAGGCCAAAGCTGGCCCACTTCCAGGTAACTTTAAGTGCACTCAGAGAAAACATATTCACTTTTCCGATCTGTCAGTAAATATGCACTCACAGACAACATTTCAGCTTCACGTATTCATTCTGGCTGTCTGCATTGTTTAGAAGCTCAGCATGAGACCACCCAGAGTGAGTTTTAGAGATGTTAAGCACCATTCAAATTTAGGCCCCAGGGCCTGTTTACCGGAGTTTACTGGACACATTGAAAAAGACTGGCCATGGTCGGTGGTTTTCAACCTGAGGACTTCATACATTATTTCTAATCATGAAAACTAAGCCCGTTCCCAACAGGTGAGAATAAAAGCCACATCTAGCAGCCTGCTTTTTAGAGAATCTACAAGGTGACAAGCACTGGCAGTTCTAACCAGGAAGATAAGCTCTTCATGGCCATGGATCATCACTCCACATCTTCCACTGACCATACTGAGACCTCTCATCCCATGGAGTCACTGAAAGCACAAACCACATGCAAAATGGTTTTATGCCCTCTATTTGTCAGTAACGTTTTCCTCCATGGCTGAAGGCTGTGCATGACCCTGCTACTTATCTTGCTGTATCTGCACAGGGCATCTGTTTTCTGTCGCCTTGTGCTAAAGAATATTTACTCACAAAAGATTGTCACCAAGCATTACCTCAATCTGTTGCATAGAAATGCTGATTTCAACTATTTTGGTGTTTGCCTGAGGCAAAACTTACTTGTGAAAGTAAGTATTTAGAATTTTCTTTTAGACATATTTTTAGACATTCCTAACCAGTTTCTGTTGTTGCCTATTGTTCTTCTGTCAGAGATGTTAAGAATCAAATTCTGTAAATAAAAGTAGGTTTATCATATCACATCACATCTATACTGGATAAACTCTTTCCCCAGTAGTCCTTACACTGGCTTCTTCAGGTGTTTAGAAGGGTTTGTTTACTAAAATGAGTCAAGGTCATAATTCAGAGGTAGACAATATCCCACCTAGTTCAGAATGGTGTTGAATGTATCTTAATACAAATAAACAAAAGGAAGAAAATACAGAGTACAAATGAGACCCAAATAGCCAATCCTTGTATTTTAAAGGTGATCTCAGTTGTTCTTCTATTAAATGGATGGACATTATTTCCAAGGGGAGAAAAAAACCCACTAAGTAATTTTGTAAAAGAGAAGGAAACTTATGATGCTCTTTCCTCCCAGTCATCTGTTGCTTAAAAGTTTCCAAAGTTGAAATAAACTTCATAGATGATAAGTTAATGGCATCATTACTATGATCAAAATCACCAGAAAAGTTGTAGTGTGTTGGTCTATTTAGCAGATAAATAATCCTAAAGTTATATAAATTACAGGTATGCCAGGTAGAACACAGCACAGGTAAGCCTCTCCACTGAGGTTCTGCCTGGAAAACAACACAGTACTGCAGCATCATGCAAAACGGGACAGGTCCAAGACAAAGAATCATATTGTCTTTTGCACAATACAACAGCCAATTATTTTTTTTGTGACATTACACATCTTTATTAAAAAAAAAAAGTGTGCTTACAGTATTAAATTTGCAGATAATATTCCAACCACCTGTATATGCCATCTTTGAGAGTTAAACCTCCTTCCTACCACTGACCTTTTCTATTAAGACCATAATGAGGTAAACACATAGTGACTATTCTTTAAACAAAGACTTGATTTTGGTGTATTAGGTTATCTGTACATCAATGCACACAAATGACTAAACTTCAGTACAAAGTCATAAGTGCTCCATTAGCTCCATTTTGTGTAAACAGTTTGGTGAACCATACTGAATTGTAGTAATGAAGCAGCAAATGTTTTCAGCACAACACTTAATGAGTTCCTTGATTCGGAAGTTAATTCAGAGAATGCATCAAAAAACGTTACCTGTATTCACTCCATGATGAATTTCTGCATTTGTATAGATCTTTTAAAAGGGTGTTAACAAAATTCTACAGGAACAAAGTTTATGTTGTCTTTGCAGCCATGTGAAACAGGATTCAGATTGCTGAACAGATCAAGGGCCTTGTGTAATCATGTTGAACTATCATTCTCTACAAGACCACATGTACTAAAAGTCTTACTTCTGCCAGGAGGAAAAATCTGCTCACTCCATCTGCTTCCAGACTCTCGGGGTCACAGGATGCACAGGGACCCCCTTCACGCAGCCCCTGTTCACACTGCACACCACTCCCTGCATAGCAGCTGTCACAGAGCTTTGTGCTACCCACTCGTACAGCTCTGTGTGCAGAGCTGCATAAGCTGCACAAGCTGTGTGAGCCCTGGGTCCTGATCTTTGGAAAGTAACTGTGTTAGCTGTCTAGGGATGGGAAGAGCTTGATCTGTGCAGAGCATCCTCTCTCCAGCTGAGGTACTGCTTCTCTCTCCAACTCCCAACTCAGCAACTCCCAGCATTAATCACAACATTTAGAAAAATAAAGATTGGTTCTGCAGTGCTGGAACCAGTGAGAGCTTTCTCAAAAGAAGACATAGCATTTAAACTGGTCAGCAATGGATGACTTAATATGTCTGCAAATCACAAAAAACAAGCCTTGGCATCATGACTGCTCAGAAATTCCACCCAAGTATTGGCTATCTTCAGCATAAGAAGGACAACTTTTGGCTCTGTACAACTTTAATTTTATTTTCCTCCACTCTGGACACAGTAACTCTTGTCTTGAAAAACAAGCCAAAACATTTCATGAGCTACTTTAAAAATAATTTAAAGCTTTTGGTATTTTGCATAGAGATAAATACAAAACAAAACAAAAAGGTAGAACTATAATTACTAAGAATTCTAGCACTTATGGAAGAAACTCCATTGCTCCTCCACACTCTTAACCTGCCCAAAGTTGTATCAAGCCCTCCATATGATCTTCAGCTTATCCATCATCTATGACCCAGAAGGTCTTTGTCCTATAAAATGAAAGATGTGCCTCCTTCCTTAGGACAAGCTTCCATTTATAAAGTTGTGTAGTATGTCATTTCAATCACAACACACTATGATGGGATGATTTTGCATTAAAAAAAAGCACATGCAAGGACATAGGATTTTGTCTTGCAAGAATACAATTTGTTTTATGATGGAACACAGCAAACTCTTGCTGAACTTCTCCCATATCATTTCAAAGCAAGCATAAACTTAGGGCCAAATTTTCATTATACTTGAACTTATGCACCTAAGTCCTCTTCATCTTCTGTATAGTATATAAGAGCTTCTGTTTAGCAATATAGCACTGGAATCAAGATGATTTTCCTTTCTAGTGTAGTATGTTGCTGCAAAGAATGAGTCATCTTAATCACATAGTTTTTAAGTGGATAGTACTTGCTTTTTTAGTTGGATAAATTAAGCTGTCTGCAATTCCGATCCACTGTGGCCGCTTTTTTAACATAACTGTTTACCTTTCAAATATCAGATAATAATAGACAGATACCTACTTTCTGAGATCACTTACATTTGTGTAAATCTGTATCTTTGCATCTGATTTCAGTGGAGCTATTCCACAGGAAAAGTAACACAAGTTTGTGAGTATCCCTTGATTAGAAATAGTGCTTTCTCTCAGTTTTTTAACCTAAGCCTAAAATGCAGACTTGCCTCTAAAATCCTCCAAGTTATGGTTTCCATGATAGCTCACACAGCATGTACAGTGTCCTACCNCACTCCAGCAGGCAAGTGTGTTATATTGCTTCTTTAGAAGCTAATGTACTCTTACTTAAAATAAAAAAAAATCCACTTATCAGTAATTTATTTTTCCCTCAGCAACCAACTTGTCTTTTATCTAGATGTGTTTCAGAGCTAAGATAACTCGTATCTACTTTTACTTTCAGTTTTTTAAAAACTATGTAAGAGAAAAGTAAAGAATGTAAAAATATGTGGGCCTGTTTACAGATTACCTTTAACATTCAGATTTGTGTACCTCCTCTCTTTATTTGCGATCACTACTTCCTTAGGCCCAGATCTTATGTGCATTTAAGTTTAAGAACACAACTAATAGCACTTGTACCCTGCAGGCATGCAAGTAGTCTAATGAAACTGTTGACACTAGATCTTCACTAGCCTTCAAATAGCAAGTTCTTGAGGCTGGAAAAGGCATTTTCAAGGATTTTATTCACATCTAGGACAGCAGGGCTCCATTCTTTCTTGAGTCACCTGAGTGCTATTGAAAACGAGGAGATAAAGGGCAGAGGTATCTGAAAAATCAGCATAGATATAACAAGTTATTTCAATTTGAACTCTCAAAAATTCTTGGTTTATCTGTAAAGAATGAAAAGCAGAGTAGCTCCAGAAATAGAAAATATGTCTGGGAGTAACATAATTTGGAGTAGCATCCAGAATGAGCATCAGGCTGTGCTAGATTACACTTCTCACTATGTTTTTGCATCAATGCTTATCAATTACCACTCTCAGATTCCTCCATTTGAGGAGCAAGTGCATGATCTGATGATATTCACCTTCAGGGCTGAGCACAGTGGGCAATGACACATCAGTCAGAGGTATTCCTGGATTTGATTCAAGTAGGCTTCTAAAGGTAACTGCAACTGCAGCATTGTGGGGATTTTCTATCCCCACAAACACTTGCACATCTATTTTCTGCAATGATGCACACTGCCAAGGCTATGCTATTGTTAATGCTTGAATGGTCCAATTTAGCCTCGCAGGTGTCTGAATAAGTGAAAGTTACACTTCTGTCAACATGTGCAGGAAAAGAATTCAAGACTTAGACCCAACCTCCTGTCCCCCTATCATACACACACACACAAAAGGACATTCTGGTTTTTTGTGGCTGAATATAATTAATTGTTCTAGTTTAATATTCTTTCATGTTCCTCATGTAGATCTGGACAGCCCAACAAATCAGCAGTACTGAAGAAAGACTTTTACTTATTTCACATGTGATCAATTTCTGATTTGAAAATATGGATTTTCGCTCCATTTAAAAGTGTATTACAGGGTATTCTGTGAGTAGCAGAACTAACAAGAGGGCTTCTGCTGGGGCTGTGTCCTTTGTTCTCTGAACCCTCAGAAAACACCCTCACAAGGCATGAGATAGAACAGGCAGCTGCTAATACACAGCTGTACCTGTGACTGGTGACTGTTGGCTGCCTAATGGGCTGACATCTTACAGCTCAGTTGTCTGTCTTTTTTTTTTTT
>VXBZ01002926.1:0-13667 GCA_013399135.1 Heliornis fulica
AAAAATAAAATAAAATTATAATATTTATAAATAATTTATAAAAAAATATTTTGCGACTTTATTGCCAAAGCAGTCACAGAATTATTTAGTCCCTCTCTGGTGTTTCAAAGTTGTGATAGATGGATACTTAGGGTTTTTTTTTGGTTTTTTTTTTTAATTTAAATGAAAATGTGTCTAGCATATATGCTGGTAGGTGCCATAACTAAGAATGTATTCATCCCTCCTAGGCTAGGAGGTGGTCATCAAGGCTAAACCAAAACCTACAGACAGGGACAAGCCAAAAAAAATACCCAAAGGTTTGTCACCTCAGGCTGTAATACAGTTGAAATTTCTGATTCCAGCTCTGTGACTGAAACAGAGTGGTGGATGATGCCTATCTGTTTATAAGCATGGTCTGAAATACATTTACCACGTACTATGGCAGCTTTCAGTGGCATTTTCTGTTCAGGAAAGATGGGAAATAGAGCAACTAAGGCAATTACAGAATATCTACCAGCAGACACTACTGATGGGACCAATCTGTGATCCTACCATTAGCTTGTTATAAGCAGATAATTTTATATGCAACTATGCCCTGTCCATGTCACTAAGACACTGAAATGACACCAAAACTTAGTGCAGGAAAAGAGTTTTCACAATTATGAATACGTGTGTGTGTATCCACTTTAAGCTGCATTATATAGTACATTATTACATAATGTACACAATAAATATCATAAATTACACTATATGCTTATATTGCAGAAAATGTAAAGAGGAAGATAGCATTGTACTTAACATTCTAAATCTGAAATAAAATCCATGTATATGGGTAAAATATTCAAATATATTAGGAAATAGTAGAATGTCAATGAAAATAACTTCTTTTACATACTTGCCAAGATCTGGTTTTGGCATAGCACGCTTCTATAGGAGCAACTGAAATTTTTCCAGAGACTAAAGCAGTGTAGAAGTTGCAGGGATACACACATGGTCTAGCTGTCCATGAACCAGCCTGAGAAGAGGAACAACCAACTCTGTGGGAAGGGTGTCCAAGCCACTGGTTTTGCATGGTTCACTTTAAAGCTGCAAGAGAGCTCAGCTCTGTCATTGTTCACCTGTCCACAATGCAAGGTGTGGTGAATACTTGGTCCCAGTAGTAGACAGCGTTAGCTCATGTGGCATGAAAATGCAGAGCAAAGGAAAGCAGAAAAAGACTCGGCACAGTCCTTGTACTGCAAAATGAAATGTAAAGTTAGAGGCTTCATCAAGACTTGCTGGGATTTTTTGTTTGTTTTGGTTTTTAGAAGACACTATGCTATCCAGAAAACATGAAACAAGAGCTCAGCCTCCCTTAGAAAATAAAATAAATGAGCACAGACTTCTTTTTCCATACAGTTCGCACAGCCCTCTCTCCCGCACACTGTGTCGGGTACCTCTGTTTCAACACTGTTGTACTGGCACGAAAACAACTGCATGTAAGAACAACGGGAGGACAATTTACATGAACCTGTTTGAAGTTCTTTAGCCCCTTCTCTTGAACCTTTGCCTGAAAGATAAGCTGCAGCTGTTTCAAGGAGCAGCAAGCCCACCTGGTTCAAGGCAGCAAGTCTGAGGCTCCAGAGTTTCTCCAGCCATTGGGCAGCTAAGAACAGCAGTGGAGCCTGAACCCTGCAGTGAACAGAGCTGTTTGCTCCTCAACACCCCCCCCCAAAAAAAAAAAAGAGACAAATTATTTCAGAATACTATTACTTTTGGACATGGGCTTATGGGCAATTATTACGGAGGTGCTGATTATATTGGTACTATCACCTGTCCAGAACCAAACCCAAATGACTATTAACAGAGCCTGCAGTCACCTTACACTAATTATAAAACACACATTTTAATTCCCTCATCCCCTTCTGGAAGTAATAAGAAGTGATAGTAATACAATTAAAGACAATAAAGAATGGTGCAACTGTAACAGCCCATAGAGGAAAACACCAGTTTGTGGTTCCTTGCCTCAGAAAGACTGGAAACTATTCACTAGCATTCAAATCACCTTAACTACAGCCATCACACAGGCTTTGAACGTTTTAACGGCACTCAAAGAAAACTGCAAGAAGAGAAATAATTACTCACAGGCTTCAAACTTTAATTAATGCTTCCTGTTGTAACAAGAATAGATTACGATCAAAGTGTGCCCGGCCAATGGAATTTCATACGACATGCTTATTTCTCACAGTAGCTTTGGCAAGTTGCAAAACTGAAATCATTAATTTAAATGCTTAAAATATCGACATGATATGTTTACTACCAAGTCTTAAAAATAACTGGGTCATTATCATTAAAGCTCCATAACCGACTCGGACTTGGAAGTGTTTGCAATGGTGGAAATATGATGTATAAAATTAACATGCATTTAATCACATTTTAATGCTATGTGATCTAAACAACCGAGATATCAAAGACTGCACGCTTTCTAACAGAGGAGTTTTAGTTTAATGACAACCAGTTTTCCATCACACTTTCCCCTTTGTCCCCCACCATTCTCCCTCATCACAACACTCACTCTTCACTCTTCTCCAACTTTAAGGCTGTTGCAATGGCAACCTCAGTTCTCCTGTACTGCCCAACTGCACACAGCGGAAGCCCACAAGAAACATTTATAGCATACAGACAACTCAACACCCACATCTATTCTGAAAACACTATAAATAGACAATGACCCAAATCTAACCTGGCTACAGACCAAACCAGTGAGTCAGAAGGTTGGCAATTAAAATCATACTAAACAAGAAAACAACCCGAGAGACACTTCACCTTCATTCGCATGTAAATCCTTATCAAAGAATACCTCTTATATTTTTTTTTTCCAAATAAGCCAGGTAGCAAGGTGATATTAACGGCACTAATACATGCCTGAGTAGAGATATTCTTAATAAATAAATTGGACAAAGAAGTAGAAAGTTCCCAATTTACTTACGCATTTACACCTTTTTTGTGGCTTAATGAAAGCAATTAAAGAAACTGAAGTCAGGATCAAATAAGCTAGCTTATTAAACTGGAATAAGCATGTTAATAAATAATGATTACTTTTAAAAGTGTCCTGAAGGTTGCTTGCCTCATTTGCTGGACAAGCTTCCAGATTACTGTTTGATGCCGTTTTCTATTTTTTTAGCACTTTCAAACTTCATGTTGGCACAGAATTACTATTATATTTTACTGAGTTGTCCCATCTGTAAATAACAACAATGTTCAGATCTCTTCCCTCCATCCTCGATAGACACACTCTTCAGCAGCAGCCAAATCCCCTATGTCCTGTGGCTACTGAAGGTGGTACGTCGGCATGAGAAACCCACTGTCCATACAGGACAGGCAATCGGCAGCTTAGGAATCGAAGGTTTGGGGACCATGGCACTGAGTATTGCATTGACAGAAATAACAACGTACTACTTATGAGAAACATGCATTTAGACTGTAAGCTTGTTAGAGCAGGGATTTACTTTCTATGCTATATTCACACAATACCTACTACCTAATTTAGTCCTAGTTCCTGGACCTAGTGACAGCTGCCCCAAGACTGGAAGTGTCTCTAAGCAAGAGACGTTTTTGACCATGTAGTTAGAGGAAGGAGGCATTGAGAAGTCATGATACATTACTTGATTTGGTCAAGAAAGCTTATGCTCCAAATCCTTTTTTGTGTCACTTATGCAAGCAAACAGAAAAACACCCAAAGGCAGCTGGGAGGGAGTCATTTTAATCCAAACAAGGAAGCCATTCTCACTGCCAAAAGCCTCACGTGAGCTACAGGTTGTCACCGGCCAGATCAGAAATGCTTGTTTCAGCACTTCCCGTTTGAAACAGGTATCTTCTTCTTAAAACATAAGGGAAATAAAAATTAAATAATTCCTTAAACCTCAATATTTTTTTCAAGCTGACACCAGCTTTGACAGTGACAAACAGAACTGAGCATCATGGTCTTCCCTCAAAAACAGAGTGTAGGGACCTCATGGACTCATACTGGATGAAATGCCCTGAGGTCCCATTTCTCTGAGTTTCTCACACTTGGCATGCTTGCTCTAGGGACTGAAAATCTAGAAGTCCACACAGTGCATCACACATAATTTGCATATGATGTTGAACTTAGAGGAAACTGTACATGTAGGGCTGCATCTTACAGCTGCTTCTTCCTCCGCTCTCCAAAAAAAGACACCCCAAAACAAATTTTTGTGCTTGCAAAGGGGAAAATGGTATCTTTACCACCTGCAGCACTGAAACCTTTCACCACCAACAAACAATGTCATGTCTGTTTACCCAGGAAAAACAACTGAGAAGGAAAATCATTCCATTTTTCTTAAGTTCCTCTGCTGCTCACAATTAGTTCCAAGGTCATGAAAAATCTATTATGACTAAAGGCAGTAACTAATTAAACAAACAACCAAACAAGAGACACAACTGAAAAAAACCCTATGAATTTTCAGCTAATAGTCCTATTTCTTGAATATCCCTGTGCCTCTACTGACTACAGACTCTACCACCAACTTCCCTTTTTTTTTTTTTTTGGTAAACATTTAGCTGTGCCAAGCCCCCCTTCAGTTCATACATTTTAGATAACATTCTCCTGCCAAAGCAACAGGACCATGCTGTGATGAAAGCTACTGTCAGACACATATAAAATCTCAATAAGCTCATCCATAAAATGGCTGCTTAGCTCTTATCCTAGGAGGAAAGTTTTAAGATGCTGATGGATGACTGTTTTTGAGGATGATTAAAGCAATGAAATAAATTTGGTGCTTTCAGGAGTGCAAGGCAGATTGGGGTAAGCCAGAGACGCACACACCATGCAGTTTGCTCATCTCTGCCTTGCAGGCTTATAGCCACCCATGCAGTTGCAGGGTTTGCACACAATATATGGCCACCATGGCTCCACTTTCCATGTCTAGCACTCCCTAATTCTTTACTTGCAAACACCTGGATGTGACCCTGTGGCCAGGTATATTCTTTTCCCCCGCACACAGATAGCAAGAACACAAATCAGACTGCAGGTAAGAATACCTCTCGCCTACCTCACTGTGCATACATAACATTTTTCTGCAGCGTGCCACAGTCTAATTCCCCTTCTCCCAACTTCCTTGACTACTTCTCCACCCCTTCTTCCTCTTCATTCTTCTCTCACATTTTTTCTCATTCCCATACAATCCACATTCTTTCTTTCAATCACTTATGCATTACTGGAATGAAGATGCAGGCAGGTCATGGACCTGTTGGAGTGTGTCCAGAAGACAGCCACAAAAATGACCAGAGGGCTGTAGCACCACTCCTATGAGGACAGGCTGAGAGAGTTGGGCTTGTTCAGCTTGGGCCAACCTAATCTAGTGAAGATGTCCTTGCTTATTGCAGGGGGGTTGGACTACATGAACTTTAAAGGTCCCTTCCAACCTAATGTATTCTAGGATGTTATCATTCTAATTAAAGGATCATCTTAGATGACCGAGAAATACCTTAATGGACCAATGTACCAAATCAAATTTATCAGGAAAGGAAACACTGTCACTTTTTCCATATAACTAAGGTATCCCAGACTTTTTCTGAGTTATCTTCCAAACACAGGAATGTTGAAACATTCCCAATTTCAATGGTTATACTAGAAAAAGCACCCACATTTTCATTGCAGCACCAAAAGAGATGGGTTTACTCTCCCTACAAGTCTGCAAGTTTAAAAACACAGACATAAGAATGGCTACCACAGTGTGTCTTATTCATTTATGAAACTATTCTGGACAAAGGAGAGTGGAAAAGGGGGAAAAAAGTGCAAGTTTTTCCCTTTGAATTTTCCCTCCCTTATTACAGTTTTTCAAAACCCCTACGTATCACTATGTTTCTGGGATACACTAATATTTTGGGGTTTTTTAATCGTTCTAGTGCATATATATATATTTTTATCCCAGTCTGTCACAGCTTTGTTCTGTCTCCTCTAACAGGTATCACTTGTGATGGTGGGAAAATGGCCAGTGACAGAATCCAAGCTGCAAACCTCACAGCTACAAACCCATCTCAATCCCATCAGCTGTATCAAAGCTCACAGAGAAAATGCATAGGCTGCACACCTGTTTCTGGTTAAACAAAGAAAATTGGATTTTTATCAGTTTGCCTGTTTTACACTGCACTGTTTTGTCAGGAACCACTAATGAAAGAGCTTAGCAGAAGATAAAGGACATACAGCTTTGACCGAATTCATAGATTTATCTAAAGCATTTTCCAGTGAGAATTATATTACATTCTTTTTGTAGCTGAAACAGGATTACAAAGCATGGATAGGGATGTCTTAAAATATAGATCTATATTATTGTATATGACTGAGCAGCTTCATTAATAATGATGTCTCTGAAGATTTTGGGTTTGCAGAGTCTTGGTGAAAGTGTAAATTTACCGACTCTCTGTAACCCATATTAATTTTGAGTGGCATTTTGAATGGATGCCCTAGGAAAGAATGGAAGTTTTTAGCAGTTTGTATGCCAATACATTAACCTAAGAGTTAACAAGTTCACTTCCTTCTTCATCCACCTCTTGTGTGTGCATGACCATGGATATGGTACTTGCTTCACCAGCGTTCTTCTCCAACACAACTTTGGTGCATTAGAGACACAGTGTGGCTGAACTGCATTGGAGATGGTTGGGTTGACCATATATTATGCTCTTGAAGACCTGTATATAGACTTAAAATAGACAATGCTAGCTATATGATGCTGCAGCTTGAAGACCTGGAGATCTTTCTGAAAAGTCCACCTAACATTGCAGAGGTACCAGAAGAATGAAAGAAACTTCTGGAAAGTTGAAAAGCAGTTCTCAGTCAACACACGGCTTTTAACTGCCCTCTGATGCCATTAAAATGAGTTAAAAAACAATGGGTGAAAACAACAGTCTCAAGAGCAGAGCAGTGGAGGAAGCTCTCCCCATAAAGGTAGACATGCAAACTCAAGTCCTTTCCCAGAGCCACATTTGAAGCTATCCAGGGCAATGTAGCTGCCAGCAGCAGATTTCATTCAGCTGAGGAATCAGAGCTGAATAAATAACATGCTAACCACATCATTTCTTTGTGCACAAGAACTGCAAGAAACTTGAGTGCCTCAAGCACACTAGCCAGATGGGATAATTAGGCTCAGACAGATCACTGACCTTCCTAATAAAAAAATCCCAGAAATGGAGGTTAACTGAGTAAATCTGTGTCGTGTTATCAAAGTCCCAAACAATCCATGGAAACCTATCGATAGTGACTCATTTTCAGCAGCTTTGCATTCTTGTGGGTGCATCTTGAGAGGCTTGAACTCACTGGGGTTTGGGTATTAAGTATTTGCTGAACTTTCTTCATGGAATACAGGCAATGAGAGTTCACTGCTGGGAATTACTCAGCTGCCTTGCTATTAACATGATGAAAGCACATATATATGCATTTATGCTAAGCTATTCTCTCTTTAATTATCACTGAGGCTGGTCTGTCACACTAAAACAATTTTGGGGAAGTCAAGGCTTTGAGACGGCACAAAATGCAAATGTTACTTCACCTTCCATAAATGGAAAGCACGGCACCCATTTAAATGACACTATTTTATCTGGAATTATAAAAGTAAACATAATCAAATAATCTTATGTTTGAAAATAAGTTCATTATTTTAGAGTTACAGAGGCCACATGAGATACCATGCTGTCCCCAAAATCCAGGGGGTTTCTTTCCTCATCAAATCTTAAATTTTCCTTCCTCTATGCATATCACAATGTTCAAACACGTAATGATGAATAATCACATTCACACCAGGCTAGACTGTTATTTTCCAGGCATTGTCATGTCATATAATTCTTTCCCATGCCAATATGCCCTAAACCAGAAAGGATTAGACATGGTGCCAATTACTGCTAAGTGCAATCTGCTATGAACAAAGCACACACCGCAACCCCAAAGACAAGCAACTCTGCAAGTTCACAGGCAGAAGATTAAGTGACTCCTCCAGAGTCCCATCACTTCCGTGGAGATTAGAGCTGGTTCAGTGAGCCACAGTGACTGGCAGCATTTTTTCCTGCACCCCCATGGCCTGGCATTCTTAAGCAGTCAAAATCGGAAGTTTATTCCGAAGCTTTCTACAGAACTCCCTACAAACATCTTACATACCCCAACACTGACATGCAGATCCAGTTGGCCATGCATCGGATGTTCCTGCATCAATGGATTCATCTTGCTGTCTGGGACTTATATCTACATAGGTTGCTTTCAGAAGGAAAAACTGGACATCATACTCCTTATTTTAACAAAAACACACATATTCAAAATATCAAAGTAACCACACACTCAAATTCAACCCATAGCACGATCTGCCCTTCACAGGCAGTTCCTCTTTTGCTGGAGCTTTCAAAGGAGACTGAAGGGAGCTACACCAAAGCTAGAGGGAGGCCTTTGTTGAGAAGGCTTTATGTCTCCAACTCTACAGAGAGGCACTCATACACTCAGACACTACCTCCTGTATATCCAGCCGCCAGTGTGAAAAGAAGCAGCAAATCAGAACAGAATTGTAACAGTGAGTGCTTAGCTTCTGCTCCCAACCCCCAGCTGAAAATTATTTCAGCAGCAATTCAACTGGAACTCTGCTGTTGAGCTAGGCCACAAATTTCAAAATGAACACAGATAAAGCAGGCAAGTAAACAGAGAGGGGAAAACAAAAGATAATAGATTAAAGGAAATCCTCTTGTCATTCACCTGGATGTACACCAGCAGTCACTCCATGAAAACAAGAGAGGTTTCAAGAACGTAAGAAATGTCTCAAACCAATTACTTAAGATCAGTATTATACTGGTTTCATTCAAGTCCTACCTGTGCCATAACCACCCACAGCCTGAATTTACAATCATTACAAGGCAAGAAGACATTTGGCCTTAAAATTAACACTGACCTCTAGTGACAACAGGTGGGAATTTACCTTTCCATAGAGCTGCCCAGTTGGAATGCACCTCAGAGTCACACTAATTATGGAGCTTGCTCTTGTGCCTATAATCCATAGTTACACCCACCACAAAGACCATGCAGCGAAGGTGGGACCTCCAACTCCTGCGTATCAGTTACAGTCACGGGTGAATTATGGGTGATGCACTACGGTCTGCAGAAATTTTATTATTAAATCCAAACTTCTGTTTTCACTTATTAAAAAGAGGAAAAGCAACATAAAAAGGAAATATGAACACTACATTTCAAGACTCCTAACTGTAACAAATGCATTACAGCATAAGGTAGGCACAGCTAATGACATGACATGAAAACTGTCCACACCTTCAGGCAGTCAACCAAGATGCCATCTTTCCTCTCAGTGACTGCAATACCAAGGCAACCTCTTCTTTTATCAGACTCTGCAGCAAAAGTAGCCTTGAAGTCCTTGGTACCATACTGCTGCAGCTTCTTCCACAAAACAAAGGTGCAATGGTCTGCACACCCACAGGTACAGGTATTTTACCTGTACCTGTGGGTGTGCAGGTACAGGTATTTTACCTGTACCTGTGCAGCTTGTGGTAAATATGAGTACGGTTTATGTCACCTGAATCTTAGAAAGTTCCCTTTCACGTTGCCCAGATGTTGTAAAACATGTATTGCATTTACACTAATGGCAGGGGACATCTTCCCTTTTCATCAACTGTCCTTCCTGAGTATTTGTTTCTGATAGCAGTCCTCCAAACCACAGCCCACAAAACTTCTCCTGCCCTCTCCAAAACCTGCTTCACGGTCTGTAAAAGTTTCCAGACGGCTCCTTCACTTAGCTCATACCACTGGGATTGTCATGGAAACGGCTTCTGGTGCACAGCCATAGCCAGGTGACTGCACAGAGAGCAGCAGCACAGCCAGGGGGAGAACACCAAGGGCCCTGAGAGCATGCATCATAACAAGACCTCAGAAACAAAGCAAAATCAGTCATACTTGGGCACAAATACAAACCTGTGTATTTCAACATAATTAACTTGACTCTCCAGCCGTTTTGACTGGAAAGAATCAGCTGTCAGAACAAGCTTAACTAAGATGACTGAAAATTAAAGACTCGACTGATGTGAAATTAAGAAGTCCTCTCATACTGACAAATGAATCACCTGCTGATAAATGAAAACTGAGCAATGGAAAAAACCTCTGTGGAATGAGCTGCCAGAGAGAAAAATCAAAGAAGTGGTTATTTTTCAGCACCACAGGCATATAAACGGTGTATTCCACAAACATCTGCTTGCCAGCAAGCCAGGCTGCCTTTGGCAGCACACCCGGACCTTGCTTCCCCGACACATGGACCTGGCCACTCTTCCGTGTTTTAGCAGCTTACCTAATCACAGGAAAAAAAGACAAACACTAGGAGAAGGAAAACATCCCCTATTTAAACACACTGAAATAAAAACCCAGCCTGCAGATTTAATGTTGAGGCTACAGACTATATAATGAGACTTCCTCATGTATTCCAGCTATACGTATGAGTGTTTAGGGATGTACACGTATAATTAGATTTAACTATCTGTGGAAAAAGACAGATATATACACTAAATAATGGATGCAGAATTGCCTCTAAGTTGTCATTATCATTACTTGGCTTGGACCTCAGCAACAGTATGAACTGGTCTTAAAAGCAATCATTTGCTCATGTTAGCGGCTGCCAACCCTCCATCTAATCCGTTCATTAGCAATGTATCAGGTTAGCAAGCTGCCATGGCAGGAAAATAATTAGCTTTCCATTGTGGGGTGGCACATTCTATATTGCATTAACATAACAAATAACTCTATAAACTGCTATAATTTATTTGC
Organism: Heliornis fulica; assembly: GCA_013399135.1. Lineage (NCBI taxonomy): Eukaryota > Metazoa > Chordata > Aves > Gruiformes > Heliornithidae > Heliornis > Heliornis fulica. Next base: position 10,778 of record VXBZ01002926.1, read on the forward strand.
TTCTGAGATTTATTTTTTCTTAATTAGCCCTTCAGTAGATTGCATTAAATGCACATGAAGTATAACTACAGAGTCCTCTGACCAATATCAGAAATCTTAGACTCTATGAATAACTATTACACAAGCAATTTAAGGGTGACCTACCTTTAGGTCATTTAAATAAAGCTTGACAGAATAGCTGAAAGCAGACCATGCCGAAAGACATCCTCATTAGATCTCTTTTCCATCATCTCCATGTACAGAGTAACACACTATTGTGTCCCAGCATGTATCAGATTGCTTGTGTGGGAAAAGGATTGCTGCTGTTTTAAAAATATCCTAATTAGATCCATCTTCTTGCCTCAACGAGAAGTTACACGTACTTCCAGGATGGGTTTGGCTGAGCTTAAGTCAAGATAGACTAACCATTTTTCTGCAAAGTTCATTAAAAAGGGGCAGTTCAAAAAGCAAATTCTAAGATGTTGACAGCGGGGAACAATAAAGTTACCTTTCCATTCATGTGAAAATGAACTCCTCTAAGCAGTTTTCTACTAGGCTCTACAGCATGTTACCCCAAGAAGTCTCACTATAGCTAAGTTAAGGTATTTTATTCCTTCTACTAACAATATGATCATTATTTTAATCCTAGAAAACTGCGTAGCAGCACTAGCTTCTGCAGTGTGCCCACGGGTTAACTACCTGGTGCATTAAAGACCTCATTCTGTACAACAGCTTTCGATTTTCTTGTTTCTCCCTCAACTCTACATTGCAAGCACAGGGAAAATTTTCACTGGTACTATCCCTCTCTTCCAGTATCACACTTTATTGTGTGATTTTAAATTCATGTGCTATCACTACTAGAGACCTCAACTATTCTCACAGGGGAATATTCAGCTTTCTTGCTACTCTTCTCTGTACTTCTGGAACCTCTTCATACTGAGTGTTCAGCAAACATAGAAGATTACATAAATCAGGTAGGAGGAACCAATCTTTATGTATTAGTGTGCTTCTAATAAATGCAAGTCTTTTTTAAGAAAGCCTGACAGGTGTTTACATACAACATTTCACACTGATATTTAACTAAAACCACTTGGCAGAAATCTTAACAAGAGGTCATCCAAGTATCTAACCAATTTCTTTCACTACTGACATATTGTTTTGATGAATTTCATTTACCATTGTGCTATCTCTGCACTTAGCTTCATAAGATATCAACAGTCATTACTTCTCCTTTCTCTTGTATCTTTAATGGGAGACACTAACGGCATATCTCACTGCCCAGCTTACCCAGCAATTTCCCTTTAGAAATCAAAGGGTTCAAAAGGTGTTGAGATCATTCCATCAGAAAGGAACAGGAACTATTTTAGAGCATAAGAAGAAATACGTTTATTTTTTCTGGGAAAAGCAATTAACGCCACACTCTTGTGGAACTACCTCTGAGAAAGGAGATAGCACTGTGAACAAGTATTTCAAACACAAGAGGCCCAAAGGCAATTGCTTGGATATAGATCTTTTTGATTCACTATTATTCACCAAGTAGTATTTTGAGTCCTGTAACAATGTGTTGTTTGTTCTTTTCTTCTTGCCACTGCTCCATCTGATCAATTCCATTGGAAAAGAAAAAAAATTGCATCACAGGATGGGTGAGCATGCAGTGAAGATACATTTGTCTCTCCCACAGGTGATAAACAGTGTGACTTGCTGTTTGCAAGTATTTCAAAGAAAGATGGTCAGTAACCAGCATGCAGTAGCAACGTGTTGCAATGCAAGAAGAAATGATGCAGGATTAAAAACTCCCTCAGTGTATACAGGTTTGCAAGGTAAGTTGGCTTTATATTTGAAACTTTAATAGGCTTTACAGTAAGGGCTACCAGCACAGAATCAAGCAAACAGAGCTGAAGGTGGAGAAAAACCCAGCATTTAGAAGAAAATTATATTTTCCAGCAGGAAGCCACTTCTCTAATGAAAATTTAACTGGCACCAGTGTAGACAACTAAAAAAACCAACCAAACTAAAAAAACCCAACCAAACCCCAACCAAACCCACACATTAGAGGCTTTTACTAAATGAAAAGAGCAATCCAATTTTTTTTTTTGGTTGCCTATCAGCTTTGGAATGCTAGTCATTTTGGTAACTGTGCTGGTGAAAGTAAGAAATTACTGTTAAATCAGTAGGTTTTTTGTTTGGTTTTGTGTTTTTTTTTTTAATCACTGCTGTACAGCTGAACTTGCTCAAGGAAGCAAAACTGCATGGATAATCACCCTCATGGAAGCAGTCCAAAGTGTCACAAAGCAAACGCTGCTTCCAGCTTGAAGATCAAGGTTTTAAATTAGGAAAGCATTTGAATCTCCAGATGATACAGATGTTTGACCTGCTGGGCAAAGGTAATCCTCTGGGACTTAATTCAGGATTCTCACAGCACACTGCGTAGGGGACTTACCCAGTGCAGCAGTTTGAAACAGTAAGATGCTATTTATAGCAACAGGAAAAACAAGCCCTACAATTTTAAGGATATTAATAAAATATACCAGAGGCTTCCACCCTGTTCCCTAAGAACCCACCACTCCTCTGCCTTCAGAGAACCCTTTTCCAAACACAGGCACACAAGTTAACTCTTGGTCAAACTATGTCAGGAAAGGAAACAGGTTTTCCTGTTCTTCATTAGATCTGCACTTCACTTACAAATGCAGTTAAAACAGGACAGGAAGAGAACTTCTACGATTGCTGCCACGCTCATGGAAGAGCCAAGACATATTTGTAAGAACCATGACACATGGTTTTCTATATATAAATTAGCTGCAAACACATGACAGAAAATGGTATTTAAAATTAAAATAGGAGGGGAGGGGAGAGAGGAGAGAGGAGAGAGGAGGGAGAAGAGAGGAGAGGAGAGGTGAGGAGAGGAGAGGAG
>VXBZ01002926.1:13755-27873 GCA_013399135.1 Heliornis fulica
GAGGAGGGAGGGGGGAGAGGAGAGGAGAGGAGAGGAGAGAATTCAAGGCACTGTTTATTTAAATTTCACAGCAACTAAATTCCTCATGCTTGCAATAGTCCTGCCTTGATCTCTGCCTGGGACAGGACTATGACACTTTCTTCATTGCTGAGATTGAGGCATATGTGGTCAAATGAATATCACATTTTATTTAAACACACTGCAAAAGGACATTACATTTTACAGTCCAGGCTCTCCATGGTGCTTGAGCAAAGCTGGGGCAGCAGGGAAGAGCACACAGCTAGCTCACTGCTAAAGGTGCAGCTTCCCTTTATCCAACTGAAATAAACAACCTCAGCCTTATTCTGGCTGGACAAGTCCCCTGGTCCAACAAACTCTCTCTCTCCACCTGTTTTTGGAGGCATGGCAGGACCACAGTCCCTGAGCAGTGTCTCAACCTGCACCATTTCTTAATAGATTTAAGTCTCACAGTGAGACAAAGTCCCATCATACCAACAGAAGGAGACAGCAGGTCTGACAGTCTATGAGATTTTTGCCCCGCCAAGTCCTTTGCACACACTGCCATTCAGAGATACTTTCAAGTGACCCTAAGCATAGCAACTGTTCATAACTGTACTAAAACAAGTTTCAGTGAGTCAGTCTCACAGTACAGGCATATAAAACCACGATCTGGACAATTCATGTTAGACCTGCACTGTATCAACTGCATGATACATATTCAACCATAATACAAACCTAAATCATAGAATCACAGAATGTTAGGGGTTGGAAGGGACATTGAGGTCCTGTCTCATTGCATCAAAGGCGCCCAAGATGACTACATCCAGAGTAAGGTCTCCGTACCTCATGACCAGTGAGACCAGACAAAATATCTCCTGTATATGTTACAGCCCTGAGCACACACAGGACCCCCTGGGCATCAGCACTGGCATTTCTGGTTCCGCAGCTATGAGCCTTCCCTGACAGAAGTTCAGCTCTCCCTGCTGCAGACACAACAACAACGCTGACACATAGACAGATAAATGCCAGGAAAATAGCAGGATCAGCTTCATTGCATCTGGGGCAATCTTTCAGTCATATAATGAAATAAAAATCTCTTGGGAAATCTTATAACAAAATGGTTTTTGGTCTTGCAACTGCGCTTTCTCCTCCAGGCTCTGTTAGGGCTGCGGGTTTGATCCCACCCTCCTGTAAAGACACCAGCAGGAGCAGGGCCACCCTTCACACCATCGACTGCTCTGCAGCTGCATGCTCCAGGCGAAGCAGCATCCAGTTCGGTACGCCTATTAGGGCTGTAATGCTGGAAACAGAAGTGGAACAGACAACCAAGGTAATTTAATCTAGCAAGATAATTCACTTTCAGTATTGCCCCCCCACTCTCTCCCACTGCTCCAAATGAATCTGTGACAAGTGCCCAGCCTTTTCCTAATGGACAGGGAATTGTATGCCTACTACCTCTTCTCTTCATTCCATACGAACTCAGCGAACTCAGAATCAGTATCAGTGAACTCAGAATCAGGTATCTGTACCTGATTCTGAGTTCACTGATACTACTGGGAACAGGGATGGCTTCCACAGAAGAAACTACTTTGCAGGATGGAGATCTGAATTGAGCAATTGTTACTTATAGCAACACTACCAAGTCAGATGTGACTTTCTCCATGTTATTTCTTGTTGCTGCAGCTGCTGGTTATAGCTGCTTTCAGCACGTGCCAATGCAAACAAGAAGTAAGCCTCTCCTCCATTCCCTTCTGTCCCCACCCTGCTTCCCTGCAAGGCATGTATATAAGACAGAGACAAAACAGCTTCCTTGGCTGTGGTGACTCAAGACATAAAAATCAGGTTAATCCCCTCTCAGTGAGGTGTCCCCTTTAATCCCTTCCTCAGACTACTTTTCAGAGCAGACACTTCTTCAAACTACTCCCTGTCCTCACCCACAAAGAAGAAAATAACATCTTCAGCTACAGAAGTATCTAGGCTCCTTTTTCAAAGTTGGGATGCAGTCCAGAACATGACTAAATGCTACACATAGGACTGTTCTTCACTCTGCAAGTTTTCCATTTGGTATTTCTTACATTCAAAGTACATCTGTACTTCACACACATGCTTTGTGTGTACACGCGGGCAGTTACCTATCCATCCCTCATCTGAAGGGTTGCAGCACTCCCGTGGAATCAGGCTGGGGAAGTCAACTACTACTAAGAGACTGAAGTAATTAATTTCTCACAATGACAGGCTTTCACTAGATCTCCTCCATAACCCTTAATCAGGCACCAGTGATGGATGTCATTGCTTTGCAACTGACCCTGTTGGTTCACTGTCAGCTATCTGCTGGCCAGGCAAGCTGGGAAAGTCTTATGAAGTTCCAGGAAAGCAATAAACTGGATTTTATGTATTTTCAACACAGCTATGTTCGTAAATGTAGAGAACCCAAACTTCACCTCCCACTTCTCCTTGCTGTACTAAGGGCAGGATGAAGACCACGACAGCAGTCACCCCACACAGAAGCTTTCCACAGCTTCATCTTTCCCACCACTCAGGTTATGCAGCTGCACTCCCTGTGTATCACCCACATCTTCTGGGTCACTAACACAATGTCATTAATGTCACTTCTGCAGCAATCAACCCTGAAGCACAACACAAAGATTGTTTCCCCAACTCACATTCACAACGTGTTTGTTCCAGTAGGCTTGAGAATGAGGGGATGAGTCAGGCTAAGTTTTCCTGCTCAGTAGGTTTTTGCTCCCACCTAATTAAAACCATTCAGCAATCTACTGAAGTTACTTGCAAATTGCGCATGTCCCATGCTTCAAAATAAGCTGTGAAAGCAAATGGCCTGATTTTGTTTTTTAAATGCACTCCCAAATGAAAAGGACTCCCCCGAAGTTTCTTTGTGATACTGTACTGAAGCCACTGAACCACAAAAGTCGAGCTGCCTCTGAACTATCTTGTTTGTGTTGTTATTGTTAATGGCTTTTTCCTCGTCTAAAAGCTAACAAGGAAAGCCACTCTTGATTCTCTGATGTGCCGAGAGGTGACAGTACAGCTCACTGGAAACAGTCAGCTCTGGTCACCTTGGTCTGAAACTGGGTCAGGGATGCCTGCTTGTGTGTGTACCCAAGGAATATTCAACTAATATCGGCGATTTCGATGGTGAGGAATAAGATGACCCTTTTCTTTCAGGCAGAACTTGGTAATTCAGCCTTAGCACTCAGAGAGGGCAGCCTCCTCAACAGAGGATACATATGATATTTTTTAAACAGGCTCCATTTCTGGGAAACACACATGGGGCCTGGGCTCTGTAAAAAGAGGGGAGGCCAACAGGGACAGGGAAGTGATTGTCTCCCTCTACTCTGCCCTCGTGAGGCAGATCTGGGGCCTCAAACTCAAGAAAGATGTGGAGCTGTTGGAGAGGGTTCAGAGGGGGCCACAAAGATGATCAGGCTGGAACACCTCCCCTGTGAAGACAGGCTGAGGGAGCTGGGCTTGTTCAGCCTGGAGAAGAGAAGGCTGCGGGGGGACCTCACTGCAGCCTTCCAGTACTTAAAGGGAGCACATGGAATGGAGAGGAATTGGATTTTCACAAGGCTGGATAGTGGTAGGACAAGGGGGAATGGATTGAAGCCAGAGTAGGGAAGGTTTAGATTGGATATCAGGGTGAAGTTCTTCACGGAAAGAGTGGTGAGGTGCTAGAACAGGCTGCCCAGAGAGGTGGTGGATGCCCCAAGCCTGGAGGTGTTCAAGGCCAGGATGGATGGGGCCCTGGGCAACCTTGTGTAGATCCAGGCCTGGAGGTTGGTGGCCCTTCCTGTGGCAGGGGGGTTGGAACTCGATGATCCTTGGGGTCCCTTCCAACCCAGACCATTCTGTGACCAATGTGAACAGCCAAGCTAAGCACAGCATTGCTGTACCACCTTAATCCAACGGTAGCCACTGCTGGGAGACAGCCACTGAAGCATGTTATGCGGATGCTTGTGGAAGAATGTGCACCAACGGAAAGGCGAGCTCCTAAAAGCATTTACACTGGTGAAGAAATTTAGTAGGAAAGATTACACAGACTTCACGCATTATGCTTGTAACTCCATCCCCTATACCAAAAGCAGACCTTTTGCTTGCCAAGAGTCACAGAGTATAGGGAAGTGTCACAGGCAGTGCACGCAAAAAGCCTGTGATCATGTTAGAAGGCTCCTGCCATCAAACAAGAGCTAAGGGATCCTCTGGACCAGTTAGCTATCACACCACCACCTCCCAAATTCAGCCTTTTACCAGAACTGTCCCTAAATGCATCAAAAAACTTGCTTGTCTTCATCTCCAGAAGCAAAGTGCCCTTAAGCTGTACAGCAGAGAACAAATTCCTTCAGGGCTGTAACAACCAATTAAGGGATGCAAAGCAATTACTTTTATACCCATACAAATGAAACTCCTCCAATGCAATTAACTATCCCTTATCATCAACTGTTGAATTTGTGGAAAGCATATGCTGTACACTCTCTCCTCCCCTAGCTTTCCCACAATTTTAATCAGTTTGTTTTAGCTAATGTAATGGAACCCACCTATTCTAGAGAAATAATAAATGTCTGGAAATGATCTGAATATTTTTAAATGTCTTTTTTCATTTTAAATATAAATTAATTTGAGATTTTGCAGCTTTCATTTCTATTAATAAATTATCATTTCTTCTTTATAAGTGATGAGCTAGTGTGTCATGTAATTTTTTTCCTTTAAATAGACCAAGACTTTGATCTAATGCAAGCCCTTGCTTGGAGAAGAGAGACTTTCTGTCTAATTTAGTTACGAAAAATATTCAATTAAACTTTGGAGTTTAATTCATTTAGTTATGAAAATTAAATGAGCTCAATAAGGTACATTTGATTTGCCTTAGGAAAAAAAAAAAAGAGAGGAATCTTTCAAATGGGAACAAGTAAGAAGGGAGAACCAAAGTAACTTTTACTGCTTATGTTGAAAGGTAGATAACATGAAGAGCCCAAGTTCTGTTTTGTGTGCCTATGTAAGATATAGCCTCAATGAGTTTATGCAAAATCCATGTTCAGAACCCACATGAATAGGGTAGTAACACCCTAATTGTCCCCTGGGTAACAAAAACCCTGTAAGTCCATCCCAGTGAAGGGAAGCATCTGCTCACTCCTCACACTAGGATGACACCACCCACAGAAAATTCTTTTCCATATCCATTTGGGGACAAATAAAAATAAATACTGGAATTACTTTTCAAAAGCAGAACCAAGCAAAGTGGATCAGTCCGACAGAAGCCCCCTGCTAGTTCTGCAGCTGCCACTTACCATTCTTGCAGATAGGACAGCACTGATCGGGCTCATACACGGGATCCACGCACTCCGTCTGGGGACAAGCTGAGACAGTGCACAGCACCTCACCGTTGGCTTCGCAGCGACACTTCTCACATGGAGAAACCTGAAACACAAATCCAGTCATCTTTTAACTCCCTCACTTAATGTCCCCCCTGAAGGCTGCAGTGCCTACCTACCCACCTGCACTTCCATTTACTTCAACTTCTTTTCCTCCCCCCAAAACGGGGTTTTTTTTGGCCTGAATAATGTGAAGATGGGCTCCTGATACATTACAGAACTGCAAAAGAAAAAACAAACCCACAAGTTCTGCTCTGAACCTGTGCCCCAAATGGGTAAGTCAAAGGGATCTAGGGAACAAGAAAACTTTACACTTTTAACACAAATAGAGCGAGAATTTCCCCACTACATTTCCAGTGAACTTCCAGTAAATTAAGTTAATAATTTAGATGAAATCTGGTTTAATTCTATTAGATGCTCAGAAAGAAATTTAGCAAAAAAATTTGTATTTAAAAAAGAAATGTTTTTCTAAATTAAATAGTATTTTTAAATGGAAATCCTATCTGTAATTTTCCCAGGTTTGAAAGTTTTTTGGTTGTAGGAAATTGCATTTTATTGCAATTTTCGTTTTCAAAGAGAACTCATGAAAAAAACATGCTTTGAACCCAGGCGTTTCTCACAAGTTTCTTGTATTTGGACCACTCTTGTAATACTTGTTACTTTCTGAAAAGAAACTGCAATTCAAAGAAAGGGGTGAAGCAAAATACAGGTCATCCTTTTTACCTACTGAAACGTTACTGGTTTTGAAGAACTCTACAGAATTGGAAGACCATAAAATAATTACTTCAGTGACCTATTTCATTAAACTAATTCCAAACAAAACACTAACAAGGCCCTACTTAAAAAAAGAAAAGACTTTCAAATATCTCTACTTGTCACATGTACAGTTCTAGCTGTCCTCTTCAATGTTCCTGACCAGGCTCTGCACACTGCAATACCAACGTTCTCGTGACACACAAGAAGCTGGAGTTAGAGGGAAGCAAGGGTGATAAAGAGCAGTAACTTCTATACTGTACATCTCATAGATGTACTAAAAAAAAAAAAAAAATCACACTGGCATCTGTGCTCAGAGCCCAGGATTAAAATGCAGCTGAACGTTATTACCAATGATCCTCTAAATCCACAATCTGCGCAGATTCTAGGTTTACTTAAGGATGAGTTAACTTTTTCATAGACCCTTTTTTATTCCAGATTCATGTTAAACAACCACCCATCACATTTCTCCAATAAAAGCAGAATAATCTCCAATCTAAACCAAACTATTCTTTGTGAAGAATCGTCAGGACGTTTAGCTTGCAGATTATCCAGCTTCTTCTCATTTCTTATTCTTCATTCTTATTTCATAGAATCCCAGACTGATTTGGGCTGGAAGGAACTTTAAAGTTCACCTAGTTCCCACCATCCTGCCATGGGCAGGGACACCTTCACTAGCCCAGGTTTCCCAAAGCCCCATCATCCAACCTGGCCTTGGACACTGCCAGGGAGGGGGCAGCCACAGCTTCTCTGGGCAGCCTGTGCCAGGGCCTCACCACCGTCACAAGGAATAATTTCTTCCCAATATCTAACCTAAATCTACCCTCCTTTATTTTAATGTCATTACCCCTTGTCCTATCACTACTTGTCTTTGTAAACAGTCCCTCTCCAGCTTTCCTGTAGGTACTGGGAGGCTGCAACAAGGTCTCCCCAGAGCTTTCTCTTCTCCAGGCTGAAACAGCCCAATTCTCCAAGCCCATCTTCACTGGAGAGGTGCTCCAGCACCTGATGATCTTAATTTCTTAGGCAGCTCAACACATTTTTCCTCCAAACCCTTCTCCACTCACTTGCATCCTTATCAATTCCAAAGTTCAAACATGTTGATGCTTGCACACCATCACCTCCAACTAAATGCTCATCTATGCTTTGCCACTTCTCTTCCCACCTGCCAGGGTTGTTATTTGCTTATGCACTCACATATATTTTCACGCTGTCCACTCTGCTTAGAAAGCTTAAATAGGATCTCTTGTTGTGTTGCTTTCTGCTTTTATTACTCTTATTTATTTCAGGCTTCCTTTGCCAGATACTCACTGCCAGTTTTCTCTTTTCTTTACACTCTACCTATGATAACACCATACCATACATTTATAAATGGCTACAAGGAGACTGACAGCCTGGTACTGCAGATTTTTATGGCAGGCTTTGGGACAAACACTTTGTCCTCTAATTGTTCCTAAACTGCCACGTTCACTTGCAGAGCTGAAGTGTCAGTGGATGAAGAGGTTTCTGATCCAGTGTTCAAAGCTGAGAGACCCAGGTATTCCAGGTAATCACTTGAACTGAATGTGAAACTGTGAGTGTTAGCCAACCTGACGCTCCTACCTATCTGCAAGTCAACAGCAAGAATCCTTCCAACTGGAGTTATATAGAGAAATAATTCTTCCCAAGTTATGAAAACTTGCTTTTTGGGGATGCTGGTTGTTTTTTTTTTCCCTGCAAATTAATCCTACTTGATGAATGCTACTGGAACTCCATTCCAATCATCAGGTTCAGCAAGGCAAATGTATAGCTTCCAATTTGTTTCAACATTTTATGCTATCACTTGAAAAAGATGCATATTTGCCGACAATCATGAGACCAATGTTCAACAAGACCAGTAACTACAACAACAAATACTACCTCTTCCAGGATTCCATTTAATAACTGTGCCATCCATTATGAGAAGTGATGTAAAAACTAGAGTATCTGAGGGCAATCAAAAAACAAGGCAGCACGCGTTATACCCAAAATCTCTCATCTGTAAGATTTTAATGTATTCTAATTAAGTAGGTTGTTTACTGGAACTCAAAACTTGACAGAAGCCTAAAATCCCTGGAACAAGAAGCCATTTAATGAAGCATTGAAGACACCACTGAAGGAGAAGCAAAACCGATATAATCTTTACCTAACAATTATGATTCAGAATAATGCATTTCTGCCCCATACAGTACATGCACTTGAAGGGTATATCTTTCATAAACAACGCGCACTGTGACTGCGATACAGCAGTCATGCATACCCTTCCTGTGTAACAGGTCATGGGACTTCAGAGGAACAATGACAGTACACCTCTAGAAGTCCTGCCATCTGTACAGCCCACCAATGCAAGTGATGGTAGCAGGGTTAAGGAGGGTCTCTATGTGCTTATTTCTACAAAGCTCTCTTCAGGCATATAAGTGAACCGCAGTGGCTGGTTAAATGGTATTAGTGTCAATCTTTATCTGTCTGTCTTTGGACATGTGGCATGCTTTTTACGTATCATGATGTAGCAGGAAATGCAGAAAACCCACACTTCTTTCCTCACTTTAATGGTGGCTTAATACTTGGGAGACATAATCTTCACTAGAGAGAGAAGACAGCATGTGTACATAACAACAGCTAAATAAATCAGAATGAAAAGCCACATCTGGTCCTTCCTTTCCTCTCCTCTCCTCTGATAATGCATGTTAGCTCCCTGTGGCACAGTTCCTAGTGGCAGCCAACGCAACAAGCATCCCTTTGGTTCATCAGGGAAATGACCAGCCCAGCAGCACTCATGCTTCACACATCTGACCTAACCAAGCTGGACTGGAAATAATATGAATTATCAACCTCTCTCTGAAGACTAGTGATTCCACATCTCTCTGATCTACAGATGAAGCTATTATCTCTACAGCAGCAGTAGTTCTCCCTGTGCAAAAGCTGCGGTAAGGCAATGAGAGAGGGATAGAAGTCTACATATTTATCAGGCATCTGTATAACCTGTAGAAAAGAGAACAGAAATGGCAAAAAGAACCCCACAAAACTTCAGAATTGTTTAAAAGTAATTTTAGGAGTAGATGTATAAATTTAGTCACAGATGTTGTAAAAAAACAAACACACAATTGTGTAAACAGGTCGATTTCCCACTAGTGGGACATGAAGGAAATGAGCAGATTTATCCAGCAACTTAGTGTAAAATGTCACAATCAGTAAGTGGCAAATCATTTGTACTCATTGAAGTTCTGGTCTAAAGTACTTTGAGCTTTCTCTTCCCCCTTTCCATGTGCCAATTTTCAATTAAAAACCAAAACAAACCAAAACCAAACCAACTAAAAAATCTGAATTATAAGCTATATATAATCTGTATTTGGTTCCTTGGGCCTTGTATCTAAGCTTAAAAAAAAAAAAAGAAAAAAGAAAGAAGTCAATCATAATCCTAAACTGATTTGCTATTGTGCTGGTACTTTTATTAGTATTTCCCTGCCACTTGCACAATTCATGAGAAGATGAATGGGGTTAGGCTGACAAGGACAAACAATATAAACCTTGTTTTGCTTCTCTATGCCTTCAAAATACCACATATGCTTCAAAATCCATCTGGGCTTCTTGACTTCCAGATTTCCAAGTTGTTGACAAATAAATACAAACTTTGGTAGCAGAGAAATCCTGAACAACAAAGCAACAACTTTTAAAAACCTGCAGGTCTTTCCCAAACCATATTACACTTCTGAAAAGAATGTATGATCCTTCTACTTTATAACTACTTTAAAAGTCTGCCTGCATTTTCAAATCCTACTGTACAGCTGAAAAACATCTCATGGAACATGTGCTCAGCAATCACCAGCTCCAGAGCACAATTTTATCCCCACTGCATTTCACCAAATAAGGCTTCTACTCCCAGTTCCACTCATATGGATGCTATGATCCCTCTGCCACCCTGCATCAAGATACCATACCCACAGGAGAGTAGAGTGGTGCTGATGGAAACAGCTTTCTGAGACTTCATCTGTCCTGTGTTTAGTGTTGACACTCACATCCTTTTTGAAAACAGAAAAACATGTGTGCACACACAGACATGAGCAAAACCTGCAGGAAGGATCATAAAGGAAGAAATTCATCAGACCTCGTCAGCACATCCGGCTTCCGAGCTGGAATGACAAGAACTTGTCCTGCTAAGTCATAATATAGAATTTGTGTAAGTAAATTCCCAAACTTGCATGAATATTTACACATCTGTACATAAATGTTTGTGCACGTGATATCAATTAGAAATTAGGAGGTCACCTTTTTCTTCTTTCAGTCATCGCTGGTACTCTTTGCCAGAAATAGTAGGTGCAGAAAGAGAGAAAAATCAGATTGCTGCCCATTTATAATTCCTTAATCAAGAGATGGTGCATTAGTAACCTCTCTAAGGCCATCAACTTTAAACCTGCAAAGTGACCTTTGAGGTCATATGCAGTTACTTGCACTTGCAATTGCTTCCACTGAGCAGCAGCAATCTGAGTACATCTGTACCTTCCCTCGTCAAACGTTTCTGCTGACTGCAGCGGCACAGGCAAACAGCTGCACTCCCACTTCTGTCTTCACAGTACCAGAACCAATGCTGAAGTTCAACCGAAAACCAAGGTCCTCACACATCAAAATAAGCAGGCTGCAGAGCTCCCCTGCCTAACCATGCCTGCAAACTTTCCTTGTGCACCCCGGGCAGGCATCCCTTCTCACTCTGCTTTCCAAAGCTGGCTAACACAGAGCGCGAAGGGAACTGATGTTACAGGAAGGTATCAGCACAAGGGCTGAAGGCTGACCAGGGTTAATAAGAAAGCAGAAAGTCAAAGTCTTTTCAGAACATTTCCATAAAAAGTCACCATTTGGGCATTCACTTTTTACCAAGGCTGCCAGCTGTGTTCCAATGTAACAGGGAGCCCTGCATACTTATCCTCTGACTACATGCTTAATACAAGCTCTACTGCCATTAATCCCACTATAGAAACACAAAAAAAAATGAAACTTTTTAGAAGAACGTGGGGGGGGAGCCTTTAAAACTTTGATAGGGAAACCGATGGAGAACATGTGCACAAGCATCGCTGGCTTTGCCCAGCCCTCAAAACTAACTTCTCTGGAAAAGAAAGAACGCACAATCCCCCTCCAAAGAAGTCATGACAACTAGCCACTGTTAAAAGTACTTTCTCCCTCTTAAGTAGGGAACTGCCACCCAAAACTGAATGTGAGGGTGGCATGGAAAAAAAAGGAGGATGATTTGATGCTTCATGTCATGCTTTAAAAAATTCACTGATTATCTACTGTCTGAAAAGAATAAAGGGAAACACTGATTTATTCAGTAAAGAGTAATCCTGCTTCTTTGCTTCTTTGTTTATTTTTACAAGAAGTTGAACACTGTAGAAAGACACTATAAAACAAATTTAAGTTTCAAAGAACACACAAACACCACAGAGAGCAGAGGTGGCAACTTGTTTACAGCCTTCACAAACACATTTTTTTTTTCCTCCAATCTGCCAGAACCCTGAACTGGATTTCGTACTCCCCACGACATATTCAGCTCAAAAACCTCTGGTGTGTTCAGAAATGGGTTTTGAACCAGCCCTGTACCAACAGCCATTCTTTGAGCCTGCTCACAAATCTCAGCCATAATAAAATGCTGAAGGGAAAAAAGCAAGATGAGCAACCAGAGAACTACCCCAACTCCAAAACTTTTCAGTGCACCTAAAAAAGTCCTATTCCAAAAAGACTTCTCTAAACATAAAGCTTTTCAAGTTCACCCTTTAGGTACCACTGTAATTCAGACTGCAAACAATGCTCTTAGTAAAAGGAAGGCCTGCACTCATTCTCAGAAAGCTGTGGTTTTCAACCTCATAAGCACAGTTTAAATGATTAAAAATGAAGAGAAGTGACTGTTTGGAAAAAGGTATAATCACAGGCTGATTATCAGGGGAAAAAACCCAAACCTGCCTGGATCCCTGCAAGGCAGAAGTCTGACAGTTAACAGTTCAATACAGAAACAAATGCCATGCTGGAAATTCTCATAAAATACACATCACCACCAAGCAGCATCCTTTCAAGGAGCGCTTTTTACTGTAAATACCAAAGGAATTAATAAAGACCAGCCTCCTCATTTAAAAATGTTACAGTATCACAGAACAAGAAAGGTCATGTTTAAGGGGAATACTTCACAGCACTGCAGTAGTTTTATCAACACAGAAGTAACAAGGAAGACCCAAAACACTCTCTGAAAAAGCACCTGAAGCTTTTCTGTAAATGACAGAAGGACCCACAAAACGACTCTTGGCTTCCGCCCTTACCATAAACTCCTCTAGGGTCTGGTAGGTTTTCCCTCGAAACTCGCAGTAGTTCTTCCTCTCCTTGCACTGTGGGCAACACTGCGTGGTGTCCACATGGACGCACCGAGGGTGGAGCCTGGGGCACTCAGGCTGAATGCACAGCGGGCCCTCTTCAGTGCAGAGGCAGGGGCAAGCGGAGGGGCCCGGCGCAAACTTCTCCCCGATGGCATAGACGAAGCCGCTCTCGTCCACGCAGCCTTTCCCACGATAGTCCGGATAGGCGTACTCCTCTGGAGGCTCGGGAGTCACGCTCGCAACAGCTTCTGGGAGAGATGAATCTTCAGCCACCTGAGGTTCCTCGGGTGCAGCATCCCTTTGCTCTTGTACTTGAATGCTCCCGGATTTACTGCTTGTTCCCTGGCTGTTCCAAGCCTGCTTTTGCTTAGTCCAAGACTCCTTGTTCGAGTAGTTCCTGTTTCCTTTGCTCTTCCAGTCCCTGCTGCCCTCCTCCCTCCCACTCCTGCCAATTTCATTCATTTTCCCTGGGCCTGCCTGGCTGTCCCTTGTTGATGTGTGATCCCTCTTTTCCTGGCTTGCCTTTATTTCCTGTTTGTCTTGAGCCTTGGCCAGCCTTTGTACAGGTATGGTGGAGCTACAGAGGGCAACCATGAGGCAGCAGGTTACGAGAAGAGAACTAGAGAGAGCTCCAATTGCCATTGCAGTAGAGCTGGGCATCACCTACTGCATCCCACAGGGGACACTGCATTCACATCGGAGGGAAGCGCTTCACAGATCCACAGTCCTTAGGAAGAGAAAGGATTAGGAACACTTCAGCTTCTGCACTTCTCCCCCCCTCACACACCCCCTCCCACCCTCCACCTCCACTGATGCAACATCTCAAACAATATGCAACCTGTCTCGGTAGTTTATGCAAAAGGCAAACAACAGCCTGATGCTGCATCCCTCCTCCTCCCCGGCTCTGCCAAGTCTTATAAATAGCAGCGCTCTGGACACAGACTGGGCATCTTCGGCTCCACAAGAGCTCCACGAAGAACTCTGGGGAGTTAGGATTTGCAAAGGCAGGTGCATGCACAATATGTGGGGGCTGCTTTTCCTTCCCAATGACAACACGCAAAGAGGGTGGACACCGAATTAAACGGATCTCCTCAAAACAGAGCCGAGTCCGGAACAGAAACCAAACGAGTCCTATTTGCTGGCTGCATGCAGGATGATTGCCATTAACCCCTCGCTCAGGCCGAAGTGTGCTGTTTGGTCAATACCTACCAGCGAGCACGTTTAAATACAACTAAAGCCAAGCACGGTATCGCGAGCAGAACCCCATTACCTCTCCTCTGAACTACCTAAACGAGCACACGCCTCCTCTTTCTCCCCGCGATTTAAAGGCCAAAGCACAGTCGCTAAGAGTTTTCCGCAGCAGAGCGTCATTTCAACCCACCTCTTCCAGGAGTCCAGCAGCGCTCCCGGCCCCTGTCCTTAATACACCACACGTTAAACAGGGAAAAACAAACCCAAAATACGTACGCTACTCCGGACACGACACGGAAAGGCGCTCCAGCCTCCTGGCATAGCCGCACCTCCAAGGTACCGCTCCTCAAAGCCATTTAAAAGCCTCCCTCTCTGCCCGCCCGCGTCCCGTCCTCCCCACACACACACACTCCCCCTCC
>VXBZ01002926.1:28442-51221 GCA_013399135.1 Heliornis fulica
GAGCCTCCCGCGGCGGGAGGGCGGCTGGGACAACGCGGACTCGTTTGGGCTCAGTCCTGCACACCGACGGCTGAAACTTTTGCCGGCATAAAAGGCGTCAGGCTGGGACGTGAGCTTCGTACCCGCGCGAAGATTGCGGCTCGATGCGGCGCGGACGGGCGCTCTCCTTGTTGAGTAAGGCGCCTACCGCCGCCCTCCGCGGGAGGGGAGCTCAGGTGCCCGGACCGCACGGCCCCTCACAGCCCAGCAACACCTGCGGGGCTCAGTCAGCTGCACACCCGCGCTATTGCCGAGCCCAGGCCGAAAGCGGTTAAGCGGCGTTTAATCGGGGCAGGGCGGGTTGAGCCCGGCGCTGCCCACACCGCAGCACTAGATTACTCCGCTTTAACTCTCTCTTGCCAGCTCTTTCGAGCACCGAAGCCGGGTTCGATTTGCTGTTTGAAGCGTTCACTCGAGCTTTTGAATAGCCATGGGACACTTCTGTATTCAAATAAATGGCGGTTCTCTCCTCTATACTTTCTGATACAGAAAATGGGCAGAGCGGTCTGGTGTAACGGTGGTGGCTGAAACCCAAGTAAGGCCGACTATTGGGACAGAAATGCAAATGAAAAACTAGGGAATGATCTTTAAGCATGCTGCTTTTCTTCTGGAGCTGAGCAAGGGCTTGGAAACACCGAGATTATTTATTTATGCATCTATTTGGTTTTAAGCCATACTAGCTCATATACCAACATAGTCTTCCATGGAGTTTGGTTTACAGATGTTCTGGAGCCGTCCCAGCTGCACTAGTCCTTGTGCTGCAGTAGCTCTTTAGGAGCCCACAGTGCCCTACCCATGTCTGGGGCTGGAGTTCCCAAAGTACTTGGCACGGTAACTGAAAATTTTAGTCTAGATAAAAGTTTTCCAGATTTTTTTTTTCCTTCATTAAAATGGTAGCACTGCAGTATGGATACTGAGGAGAGCGCTGAAGATTTGCTGGATACTAACGTTTCACTGTTAAGTACCTTCATGAGGGCCTGTTACTCCTGAAAACCCAGGCGCTTAGACTCCTTCACAGAATGATGCAGGTGCTAAACTCTTTCGGCTGCTCAGCTCTGGATCTATGAGTCCTGTCTGGTTTACAAAATTATTTCTATTGACACCATCTCATACATCAGTCATATATTCACCAGCTAAATAAGTTTAATCTTCTGAAACTTTGAAATACAAGATTAATATTTTGAAGGATACAAAGTCATCAGATGTTGCCATAGGCTGCATTCAAACAATGAAATTCCAGATTGCTGTGGGATTTCTAGAGGAAGCATTAGAGCTAAGCTAGAACTTTCTCGCTACCTGACTAATGATCATTAAGAAGTTTTTTCCTTCAATTAGCATTTCATTACCTCTGTATAAAGAACTGGAAACTTTTCCTTTTCTAAAAGCAATAATTTTATGCTGTATGTAGCTTTAACTCTGCCGTGGGGTGACCACCCAGTACCCCACCTCACTAATTCAAGAAGAGCAACTGGAATGACCATCCTTGCTCTGCATTTGCAAGCGCACAGGACAAGCACACAGGACAAGGTGTAATGGTTTTAAAATAGAGGGATGGAGATTTATATTGGATATTAGGAAAATGTTCTTTACTGTAAGAGTGGTGGAGCACTGGAACACGTTGCCCAGGGAGGTGGTGGCTGCCCCATCCCTGGAGAAGTTCAAGGCCAGGTTGGATGAAGCCCTGAGCAACCTGATCTAGTTGGGGGTGTCCCTGCTTCTTGCAGGGGGTTGGACTAGATGACCTCTGGGAGTTGCTTCTAACCCTAATCATTCTATGATTCTATGATTCTAAGGAGTGACTTCAGTTGAACTGGTGTGATGACTATTAGACCATGCTCAAGACACTGAGAATGAGCATCCATGCTGAAGATAGCCGACTGTTATTTAGAAAAAAAACTTAATTAAACATCTGGTCCCATCATCCCTTGAATGATGGTGAACCCAAATGTGGGACATAAACGATTTTTACTTGGTAAAAAATATATCTGTCTGGTTAAAACCAATATAAAACCAAGACCTCACAGCTCTACAGACACTTCACCTGGACTTCTAACAGCAGTGAAGACAACCATGTTTAGCCTAGTATATGGATAAAGTGAGGATATGTGTATGCCCCAGTGTAGGTGTGGACCCCCCATGCACCAGGGGTTAACCTCACACACATCCCTTCATGTGATTTCATGCAGGGAGCATGCACCATCTTTGCCATTGTAATGAAAAATGTATCCCCTAGTGTCCCCTGTCTTCAGTGAGAAGACAGTGAGAGAAAGGAGGAGGATGACCCCTGACAACCTGAGGAGCCAGGCAAGGTGGGTGGGGTGGGGTGGTAGTGCGATCATGAGAACCACAGCCCCCCCCTCCCATTGCAACTGGGGAGCTGGGGGATGTTTAGAAAAACTCACACAATAGGGAGCTTGGTTTTGGGTGTCTGGGTGTCTGCTGAGCCCTCAGTGAGGATAAGGCATGCCTGGAGGAACAGCTCGTCAGAAATTGTGGACCATGTGTATCCAGCTCAGCTCACCAGCTCTGAAGGACATTCTCTGCCTCTGCTCTGCAGTGGTGAGGCCTTGTCTGGAATATTGTGTGCAGTTCTGTGCCCCCTGGTTCAAGAAGTACAAGGAGTACAGTGGAGAGGTTACAAAAAAGGGCTACAAAGATGATTAGAGAACTAGAACATCTCTCTTACAAAGAGAGGATGAGGGACTTGGGATTTTTAGCCAAGAGAATAGAAGAGTGAAGGTGGTCTTACCAATGCTTATAAATATTTGAGGAGTGGGTGTCAGGAGGATGGGGTCAATCTTTTTTCAGTAATGCCCAGTGACAAGACAAGAGGCAATGAGCACAAACTTCAATATAGATGTTCCACCTAACAAAGAGGAGGAACTTCATTACTGTGAGGGCAGCAGAGCACTGGAACAGGCTGCCCAGAGAGGTTGTGGAGTTTCCGTCTCTGGAGACATTCAGAACCTTCCTGGACATTGTCCTGTGCAGCTTGCTCTAGGTGATCCTGCTCTGGCAGGGGGGCTGATCTAGATGATCTCCAGAGAGATCATCTAGATCAACCCCCCTGCTTCAAGTCAGGCTTCAAAAGCCTTTTTGACACCTGAATCCCCTACTTGAGGCTTTGAGACCTTATTTTGAAGTCAAGTTTTGTTTTCAGAAATAAAGGAACTCAGAAATGAGTATTTAAAGTGCTACTAGAGGAAAGTGCAAAAGGATGTCCAGTGGAAGCAGAGGCATGAGGACAAGGAGGAGTCCTGCAGAGAGAGTGCGGGAAGAACTCTCTGCAGAGTTATCTTGTCATGGCAGATCTCACACTACAGCAGCAGTCACTGAGCAGGTGCCTAGACCTTGCTCAGTGTATCACTGCTTAACCATGTGATGGGGTGGGCTACAGTCAGAGGATTGAGGCCTTGCTATCAGTCCCCTCATCATAATCCTAGAAAATAAGTCTAATTTTTATATATAGGATGCAAGTAAATGAGAATCCTCTGTCTTTCAGTCTTATCATCATCTTACCAGTTGTTTTGGGTTTGCATCACAAGGCTTTGGTAGTGGTAGTGGGGTGAGCTGCTGTGGTGGCTTCTGTGAGAAGCTCCTAGAAGTTTCCAACACAGCCAATGTGAGCTGGTTCCAAGACTGATCTGCCACGGGCCAAGGCCGAGCCCATCAGCAACAGCCGTAGCACCTCTGTGATAACAGATTTAAGAGGAGGGAGGGGAAAGGAACAGAATTTGTTTTTCAGCCAGAGAAAAGGGGTGAGAAGATGTCAGAAACTCTGCAGACACCCAGGCCAGTGTAGAAGGAGGGCGTGGAGGTGGTTCTGGAGATCATCTAGATCTGGAGATCTAGATGGATCTGGAGATCTAGATGATCTCCAGAGAGATCATCTCCAGAGAGATCATCTCCGACCTCTGTCCTTCTGTGATCCTATGAAACTGTGGGATGTTAAGCGGGGAGAAAATGTCCCCGAAACATGACCCCTCGGGGAAAATGGATGGTCGCGCCTTTTTATTTTGCTTCATTTCATTATTCCTCCTGAAGGGAAGAGAGTTGTTATATGAAAGGTATTTTTTTATTTTGCTGTACTAAAGTGGCAGTTGTTCAAGCAGTTTCACATCACAGCCTTGGAAAGGTAGCAATTTGTGCAATAGTATTAGTCCAGCCGTATAAAATAAGGCCTTCGAATAGCAGTCAGTCTGAAGACAAAGAGGCGAAGCCAAGGTACATATTACTCTAACAAATCATGTGTATTTGAAAAGCTGGATTGTAAATAAGCAGTTTAAACAACTCTAACCACCCCCCCAAGCTGCCTCCCCTCCCCTTCCAAAACACAAGCTCCCATAACTATTTTTAAACTAGGTTAGCTTTTATCTTTTCATTTTTATTTCTTCTATTTTCTGAATGCCACTTGTCAAAGGATACGGAACACGTCCTGCTCCAGTTCTTTCTGTTTTTTCAACGATCTGGTGTCTCTTTAGTTGACTGATAAATAGGCACTGGAGTATTACACAAGCTGTAGTTACAATTGCGTCTTCATTAATTGCTTTTAAATTATTCAGTTTACCACATATAATGATATTTTACAACTTCTTTTTCTGTTCTACATGCGTGAAAACAAAACTTTAAAAACCTTCTGTCACTTAGAGTTTAAGTTCTTGAGCGCAAGGACTCTCTCTCCACTTCTGCAAATCATAATTTGCATGCTGGGTAATAAATAATGATTTTTTTTTTTTAATTTTGTGTATTATTTGTAATACAAAACCAAAATCTCTGTAGACTGTCTTGAGGCGTCATGAATTTATGAAATGTCTTTTAAAGGAGATTTTTCCTGCTAATTTTTGATACTCTTAAGAACTCTTATAGCTTTTGATTTCTTTCAGTATTCAGCAAAATGTGAATAGTATAATAAAATACTTAATATTTTTAAAATTTCAAATATCCCTGATTTAATGTATTCATAACAAGGCTTGTTCCAAAATGTGAGGAAGAAGACTGGTTTTGTTTAAACCAACTCAGAAAAGCTATTTTTGTTTGTGAGATCAACTTCTGTGCCCTGTCAGCTGTGAGGAGACTTTAATGCCGGTATTCTGCCGTGGCAACATTTCCCTTTCAGGTCCGTGAAAGAGAGAGGGAAATACATGCTGCCTTTTCTTATACCACACAATTCTACTGCTTTAAAACACTTTTCTATTCTTATATGCATCTTGCAGCTCTAATGGAGGTTTTGCCAATAGAAATTTCAGAAAAGTGTTATTATCACCTTAACAACAATAGTTAAATAATATTAAAGATTGCATAGTGCAGCCTTCAGAGAGTGAGGAGGATTCAATCCAGGATCTATGCACATGGGCTCATTCTGAGGAAAAAAATAATTGTCTATTCAAAGCACAGTATTTTCTGCTTGTAATTAGAGGACATGAGAGTGATTATAAATGGATTTTGATGCACCTATTTTCACCATCATTTCAGTAGCCTGGGGAAATTGGATATTAATCATGGCTCTAGTAACATTTTTAGCTTTTACATTGTCATTGTGTTGGAAAACCGAAAAAAGTATTTCATAAGCCTGTGTCTAGCTCTGTTGAGATGGAATCATCTGAAATACAGATCAATATAAGTTTTTTCCTTTATGGTATTGTTTTATTTATAATATTTAAATTTCTCTAGATATATTTATGTTTACAGTAGATTTCTTCAATAAAAGCGGCATCAACTATCACAAGGTTTATGGAAAAGAATTTTCTGTGTTTTTCCACATTTTAAGTTAGTAGATCTCAATCTTTTGCTGCTCTTTAATGGTAATAGAGGAAAAACAAACCAATCCCCCAAAACCAAAACCCCAGCTTTGCTCTTCAATTCTCATTGGATTTTTAAACTTTTCTTTTAAACATTGAATATCACATCATGAATAAATGGAATTGAACAAGAAAATGCCTTTAAACTTAAAGAAAGTAAATTTAGATGAGATAATGGAAAAAAACTCTTCCCTGTGAGGATGGTGAGGTCCTGGCACAGGCTGCCCAGAGAAGCTGTGGCTGCCACCTCCCTGGCAGTGTCGAAGGCTGAGTTGGATGGGGCTTTGGGCAACCTGGGCTAGTGGAGGGTGTTACTGCCCATAGCAGGATGGTGGGAACTAGATGATCTTTGAGGCCGCTTCCAATGTAAACCAGACTGTCATTCTGTGATTCTACAAGAATATAAGGTAAAATAAAAGCAGTTATTGTCAAAACTGATTCAGCACTGTAACTCACACCAATATTTAATTCCATTTTCTAATTTCCTTTAAAACTTCCATAACAGAAATTGTGCTTGAGTATTTTGTTCTCCTTTGCATTGCTTGAAAAACAACAAAGATTCTTTTCTGAACAATGTATTTATGTGTGTGTGTGTCTATATATATGGAATAATTTTTTTAAAAAAGACTTTCCTATTCAAATACTCATGTTGACTTTATCAGCATAAAAACATATATTGAATGGTTAGTAATTATGAAATCTTGTCTCCTGCAAAGACAGGCCCTTAAAAATAGCTTTAATATTGTGTTCTATAGATTTTACTTCATCAAACACTTTGTATCACAACTAAAGTGATTCGTATAATAACTAAACTATTTTTTCCATTTTTTTCCATTTTTGTTGGAGAAGCTGATGAAATGTATGTTGAAATTAAGTTTGCCAAGTGAAGAATTTGATAGTTAAGGAATTCACAGTCAATGTGCAAAAGGCTGTGTTTCCTGTCATTTACAGAACTAGAGTATTACCACCAGACATTTGATCCTGCAGTATAAGTCTTTGCAGACTTCTCCAAAACTTACTGAGTGTAAACCCCCTAGATACAAAGCCTTCAGCAATAGTCCTTCCAGAACACATTTTCCATCTTTTCATATTCTTGCCCTCCTTTCCTCTCATTGTTACTATCCAGTTTGTAAAAATTTAAGCTTTTGTGATGACTCTTCATGCATAATGCATATAAATCTTTTCCTCCTGTCCTCCTTACTTTTGCTGGCTAAGTTCAACCAAACCTGACAAGGAATTGAATTCTTAAATCTTTTCAAAAAGAGGTGGATTGGTAGAGAAGAGCAACCTTACAGTTACACAGATGTGCTGTGACCCCATTCGTTGTTACAGATGACTGACTCCTCATAAGACAGTGCCTATATGAATGCCCAGGCTACGCCAGATACATGGAGCTTACAACATGGCTGCTGGAGTTTCCTGATTTACAGACACCAATCTATATTAAAATTCTGGTAATTTCGGTGTTCAAATCCTTTGGCCTTTCTATTATTACCCTTTCCTACATTACAGCCGAAGTCCCTGTGTCCCTTAGTGAGTGCCTCTGATACAGTACCAGGTAAGCAATGGATTATTTTGTTGCTCTTTTTAAATTAAAGCCACAGGTCTTTAAATTAATTCATATATATTCGATAATGTCATCATTTAAAAAAATGAGCAAATTATGATTTGTAACATTGAAAGTTTCATGAATTGCAGATTCCCAAGTGTTCTGTCTTTAGATCTAATTACTAGAGATGATTATGTTCAGGACCTTTGCAATCACAAAGCCTGGCGATACAGATTTCTCTCTAATGAAAGAAGTTACATGGCTCAGAAATCATGATTTAGGCTATAAGCTGTCAGAGCAAAGAGAAAAAAATGTCATAGTAAACAATCCTTGGGCTAGATCTTCAGTTGGAAAATAGAAAAAAAACCCACTCCTATTTATTTCTGTGTTCATATATAGGACCTAGACATCCCAGAAGCAACTGAGTCCCCCATATATATGCACTGCAAAAACACTCAATAAATTGGCTGTTATTCCTAAAAGTGAGCATCCTCCAGTGACCAAGGAAGAAGAAAAAGGAGAGAAGCATGTCAGTAACTGAGCTGAGAAGTTAATTTAAAACTCCTGGTTCTCCCTCACCTTCCCTTTTCAATGCCAAATTTACTAGTCCACATCAACATTATTTCCAAGTAAGATACTGAGTGCATAGCTGAATATCTACATCCCTCAAACGTGAACAAAAGTTTGGGTGCTTGTTCAGAAACTCTTAGTGCCTTGTTCAGTTGCTACCACCAGGCCTTGACATACCTTGTCCTTAGGACCACTGTAGCAAGCAGGGTGCTCAAGCACCATGGTACAAGGTCTAACATGAAGGAAATAGAGGTGTTCTCTAATTGTGATTGTGAATGCAAGTTGGTCGTTCTGGTTGAGCTTACTGTTTGTTGGAAGAAGATACAGAGAACACCACAATGACCCTGGCAAAGCACAGTACTGCTTGAGAGATATTACAGGTTATTACATAGTAGATAATTGACACTTCAGATCATGTGCTTATAAGATCACTGAATAAGGTGACAGCTTAGATGCTCCCAAAATCCCCCCTGTGAGACTAGCGATGAGTAGCTCAGGGACTGAAGAGCACACTGAGCTACAAGTTTCCCCTCTCTCATGCCTAGTCCTACCTTCATACTAAAATACCCAAACTTCCATGCTACTGATGATCAAATTCTTACTTGATACAGCTCAGCTACATCCACACAAAATGTTTTTTTGGAGAAGAAGCTAGGAAGAAGTCCCTACCATTGTCAAATAAATTTTCACTTGAATAGTGCCTTGTGCTCTAAGGTGTCAGTCTCCACTTCTGCAAATTGTGTTTGTGTTTAGAAGAGAGGTCACAAGACTGATAACTGCCAAAAAATCCAGCTAAAAAAAAAAAAAAGCTTGCATCTTGTTCTAGGGCTAAAATGCTTTGGGGTTTTTTTGACACATATAAGGATATTAAATTGAATCAGACAGAAATTGGCTTGCATTAACCACCCAGGCCTCACTTGGTAATCCTCACAGGGTGGTGTTAAACTCTTGTCTTCAAAGGTTTTCAAAATAGTTCCTTCCTTCCTCCGTTATTAAAATTAATGAGGCTTTAACATGATTCCTGACTCCTTAAAGCGCATTTCAGTCTGCTGAACCAGTTTGGTAATTTCATACAGAGCTACACCTTGGGTTCTGCCTAAGAACAGCAGCAGTAGAGAAGAAGAAAGGGAAGATCAATGCAGCTGGTACCTTCAAGCCTTGCCACAGTCCTAGGTAGTCAAACAAGTAACTACAGTAAAAAGAGCCAGTTTGTCAAAGGATCTCAGCCTACTGGGCACTGAACTGCTCTGAAAATATGACGATCGGTGGAAACAAACGAGTGCCCAGGGATTCTGAAAATTAAACCCTTAGCATGTCCTAAAAACACTGCCTGGTACTTCTACTTGGTTCCTAATCACAGTTCAGCCCCCATCACTATTTTCACCAAAAAAACGATCATATGAGAAAGCAATCTAGGTGTTGACATTGAAATGAGCTTTCTTTCACTAGCCGTTTGATTTCTGAAACTTAGGCAATTACAATTCCTTTTTCCTGATGTCATCCTTTGTCTTCCCTTTATTACAAGGTTCTGCTTAAATTTCTTTTTCCTGACAGATTCAAGAGCAGGTGTTTATTTGCACATTTACAATTTTCATGCACTATTGGGATGAATTATAGAACTTTTATTCAAGAAATTAGTTTTCGTTTTTCACCGATCTACATAAAGATCGCTGAAAGAACTGGAAGCCTAAGTTATTCCACAGTGCTAAAGGCATCATATCATTTGCTCTTTTATGCCTCATATTCTGCTGGAGTTTCATTTTCTTCCTGTGTTTGCTGGAAATCAATCACTTCCAACTGTTGTTTGTGGTTTGTTTTTTTTTTAATTATTTTTAATTAAGGAGACTTGCAATTGATATGAGTTGTAGCCACAGTACTAGATGCCCTTGCCACTACTCCATCAAAATCTGGCTGGAGCCTTTGGGGAGATCCTGACGTAGCAGCTTGCAACCACCCTAAGCAGCCACATTTCTCTCTGTAAATTAAATTTCTTTAAAAAAGTCTCATTGTATCCTGAGGCTGAATTTCTTTTCCAGTAAATTCTGATCTACAGAGTCATCTACTTCCCATTGAAGTTGATCAGAGCTGCAGGTGACTGATGCCTCTGTAGCTCAGACCCCTAGGCTGGATTTCTCCCAGAGTGTGAATATGTTATTAATATGAGTGAGCTATCTTTGGCTAAAAGCCTAGTGAAAAACACTTTTGTGCTTTTCACAGAAGTGAGGTGGTTGATTATGGTGCAGGCTCCCAACTCTCTTTCTCCAAGTTCGTTTGTTTTTTGTTTTTTTTTTTTTTTCTGGAGTTTATTTTAAAATACTTTTTTTTCTAGCATAGTCTTAAGTAAGGAATAAACATGTAAGAACATGGTCTCAGAACTTATCTTCTTTTTCAGTTAAACAGAATTGAATGAGATAAAGGGAAAAGAAAAACAAACTCCTTCCTTCTCTGGTGCTTTTTTTTTCCTCAGTTGAGATTAATTTTTCTTTAGAAAAATAGAGAGTTTAACTGCTTTTGGAGAAAAATAAATACCAAGCGCACCTCAGGTTTTAAGCAAACAGTTCCTGCTATTAAACAAATCCATGGTGAATTGTAGATGGAAGAAAAATCCCTGAAGCAGAAGCAAAAATCCCGTAGCAGTTTGCAGGGTCCGTATCTAGGCTTTTGCGTTTGTACTAAAGGGATTTCTTTGATAGTTTGACTCAGGCTTTTGATAGAAGCAAGATTTAATGAGAATATGTTTGCAGCTTCCTTTGGTGCTTTACTTCATATATTTGGTTTCCAGGTTTAGTGTTACACATTGGTTTTTAGAGTCTGCATTGCACAGATCACAACTGTAAATTTCTGTGCTGTTTTGTGTTGCAGCACTCAGATTACACTAGAAAAAGCTACTCTGTTTTGATGTGTACCTGACAGAGATTAATTTGCTAGGAAGTCAGGTTCAACTTAATAACATTTTGCCCTTACCCTTTGCAACTAAAGATTGCCGAACACACCAACATACCGCAGGATAAAAGAAGCTGAGTGGATAGATCCGTTACTCTTTTTACTCGCCAGCTGGCAGCCGGACAATCGAAGGGCCTTGAGTTATTAGAAATGCCTTATTATTTGGTTGTTGAGTTATGGCAAATGGGTCCCACAATTCTTCTTCATCTTAAACAGAGGTTTCAGTAGGTGATTCAGGAAGAAGCATGCTATAGATGATCCATTGAGTTCTTGTCTAGGGGAGAGAAATTTAGTGGTGTGCTGGTGTGAGGAGCCCTCAGTCCCCAGGGTTAATTGATACAATTGCTGAAAAGGGCTGTCAGAGCTGAACAGGCAATTATATCAAGGCTGTAGGAGCTTGATGACAAGCCTCGGGTCAAATCTCTCAGCACAGATATATGCAATATTTTGTCAGCTCTGTCGATGCTGCATTGGGGAGATAAAAAAGTAGTAACACAGGCAAAGCTGGAGAATGCATCTGAGAGACTTCTGCAATGTTTCTGGATCACAGATGTATAATAAGTGATTTCTGATTCTTTTTAAGAAGCAGAAAGTTAGATTGTGATCAAATTAAGTAATTCATATTAAATTTTATTTGGTGGTGAATGGCTTCTGAATGACATGTCAGAATGCCTAATGTTCATTCCCATAAGCCATAGTTACTTCAGTAGCGCTCTTAGCACTGCATCTTCATACTTTCCAGTCCTGCACCTATGATTTACAGACCTCCACATCTCTCTCCAAATCAAGGGCTGTTTACAGAAACATGGAGAAATAAATACTTGCGTCAAAGACCACCCTATGTGTCTGACTCAGTATCGCCTCCTAACATCAACAAAGCATAAACATGAAGATTTCCCGCAGCCTATGCAATTGCCCCAACCACCAAGTAACAGTTATTCTACTGCCACCCAAATACCTCCTGATAAAAATCCAAGCTACATTTTTACAGCTTCATCCAGTCTGATTCAATTAATCAGGACTGTTTAACAGAAACTTCTCATTAAGAAGTCTCCTTCCAGCAGAGTGCTGGACTTCATTGTATGGCTTTCATTTGTGGGAGAATTGCTTCTGTTTCTTGCTTTCATTTCTAGCTCAAGGTAGACCTACTAGACCTTTTCTTCTCCACTGTTCCTTGAACGTCTGGGCTTTGTTACAATATTGTTTTTATTCAGCTGCTTCAACAGATTTACTCCTGTGTGGATGTGAAGTAAGAATAAATTGAATCTTCCCCTTTTTATGCCATGCACCCTTCTCCACAGTATCCAAAACATAGGTACAACCCAAGAGCACAAGTATGTGTCAGTACATGTGTGTTCTTGGTACAGACCATAACAGGATGACCCAGCATATTTTATTCCTCCATTCCTCTTTAGTTTTGCAGAGGAAGTAGAAAGCTAGGCATCTCTGTGAAACCAACTACATGAGGAGCTCTTCGAAGAAAACAGGCCATGACAGAAAAGCTAAATGAATTTTCACTGTGGGACAATCTTCCTTTACAGGGGTGCATCAACAGTTGTATCTTACACTGAAGATTTCAAAGCAAAGTTGATATAAAGGACAGCAACCATTTCCAGGATTCAGCCAAGAGTTCTAGCCTAATATTGAACTAAACCAGCAACATGCAATTTCTCACATCAGCCTTGCTGTCAGAAGAATGTAATGTAAACTTCTTTAAGTGTTTTATGGGGTTCCAGAGATAGCAGAAAAGCCTGACATAAGGTGAAAATATGTAACAGAAAATATTACTTATGTACTTCCCAAAACAATAGTGAATAAAAAAGTAGTAGGTATATAAGCAAAGTAGTGTAGTATGAAGAGTTAAGAAGGACATTTATAACTCAAAAATCTGTTGGCATTCTTTGAGGAAACCAAGTGTGTAGATGAAGATGATCCAGCTGACAACATTAATCTAGAGGGGAGAAAGCTTTTAAAACTCTTTCTCAAGGTATTTTCACTAAGATGGGTAAAAGAGAAGGCGTTCTCATGAGCTAGAATGGACTAAAACAAGGGCGACAAGGGCACGAGTAAAGCATTAGATTTCACAGTGGAAGAAAACAGGCATCTGTTCTGCAGTCTATTCAATCTACTGCATTCATAAATGATCTAGAAAAGGAATTCCATAGGAAGAAAGTAGTCTGCAGGGTCGAAAGAGAAGCTGACTGAGAGCCATTGCAGAGGATGCCTTACATTGAAAAATATCAGCCATAAAGTGGCAGGTGAAATTCTGAGTAAAAAGAGAATTCCAACTAGTCCGTAATAGTGAACTGTGAAGTAGCTACTACCACTCAGTAAAGAGATTTTGGAGTTAGATAGCTCTAAAAACATACCAGCTTGATGTTAATCAACAAGGGACTAGGATGTTGGGCATTATTTTGAGAAGTATGGAGAACTGCCATAAACGCAGTTTCGATTGCCATCATCCCCTAAGGAGTGGACTTGGCTTGGGGAAAGGCACAGCAAAATGTGACAAGCATGAAAAAAGAACTTGACCCACAAGGAAAGACTGCATAAACCAAGACTCCTCAAGCTGTAAAAGAGATGGATCTATGAAAATTTGCCATAAAGTAGGTGAATAGAAAATGATGATTCACCCTTTTTCGTAATATCAGAATTAGAAGGTGGCAAAGGAAAACATGTTTTGACCATACCTCCCATATTCAACTGTGAAATTTATTGCCAAAATATCTTAGCAATGAAAATGTGTTCAGGAAACAAACTCACTCAGATACAATTATACAACTATAAAGTGTGCTAACTCCAGTCTCCCTTTGTCATTTACTACTGACCCCTTTCAAAGGGACTATACTCAACTTTGGAGTTTAAATCTAGCACAAGAGCTGTTTTTCTGTCCTTTACTGCCCTACCAAGGAGCCGTGTATCCTCCATCCCCTCCATGAGGCCTGTGAAGTGCTATTTCAGAATTATTCTACATGCTCTGAATTTCTTTCCCAACAGTTCCTAGTTCCTGTGAAGTTCATCTTACGTTCAGAGCAGTGGGAGGCTTCTGGTTCCAATGCAACTTCTGGCACAATGCAGGACTTCACCTCCAATTGTCTGCAAGATATTGTCTGGTTATATTCCTCACATTTTATGATTTTAGGTTTGTGTCAGAAACACTAATAGTGTGGGGCACATAGTAGTATTTACTATTGCGTTTTTTTCTAACTGTCTTTGAAAATTAGTTTAGTTCTTATGACCAACTTTGACCTATCAAAATTTGGAGAGAGACTATGACAGATTTCCAAGAAGAATGATAAGCCTTTCAGATTGTTTTTCCTAAATATGGGAAATAAGAACAAGGTGGAATAGAGCAAAACGATACAGATAAAGCAGGAAAAAATCAGGAGACTTTCACCATAAGTGGTGGTAAAGACATCATAGTGCTATAAATTATTATATATACCATTGGCATAGAAAATTCAGTAATAAAAGAGCTCACTGATCGCCAGTGGTAAGCATTTGGATACATTTCACAAGAAGCAATGCAGAGACTCAATTTTTCAAAGTTAAAGTGGATTTGCATATTATGTTGAACTATTTCTTGGAACAATAAGAATTTACAAACGGAAAATTTAATCCCAAGCAACCCAGAACCTGTTAAATGTGTATCTGACAGTGATCCACTCTGTCACAAGACTTAAAAAGCCAGAACACTCACTGCATAATGTTTAGGTTAAAAAAAAAAATTACATAGAAAGCTGTGAAAAAGGACTGAGGGAAGCATTCGAAAGGGTAATATGCTTTCAGATATTGGAAGGCTGTTCAGAGACATTGTGTTGGTGGCCCAGACTAAGCCAAGATTGCCTATCAAGAAGAAATTTCTAGAACAATAAGAAAAAGATGGTTTAGTATAAATAGGAAAATAGAGGAGGTCAACACAATGAGTGAACTACTTCAAAGTTTGAAATTGTGTTTAAATTAAGTAAGTATGGAACTGGTGGTGTAAATGCAAAGCTTCAATAATTCATAAAACATGTTAAACAATATAGAACACATTATAGGGATATATTAACTCAATAAATTTATATTGTATACATACATACATACACAAAGATGTTCTAAAATATAAAAATACAAAATCAGCAAGGTAAAAGTAAACCCAGAACAAAGAAAAAAAAAACAAAAAAAAATTTTTAGGAACAGTTGGTAAAATAATTCAAATTTATTAAGATCTTTTTCTCATTAAAAATGAGAAAACTAGTAAATTCTCAACTAGAAAACAGGATACAATAGGAATATTCAAGGGGAATAAGAATGTAGGAAAAAAAAAATCTAATGTTATCTTACTGCTATGAAGCAGACAACCGTAGGTAGATTTCTGTCCCTATTTACAGGATGCTAGTTTATGAAATTATGGCAAGAAAACAGGTATCAGCAAAAGAGCCTTTACAACAAATAAATAAAATTCTTCACAAACCAACAGGACACTTCCAATGGATTTCCAGGAATTCTAAAGGTATTTTAAATATGAAATTGGTAACAGTAAGTACTGTATGCAGTATACCACTTATATTGGTCTTGCTGTCAGAGAAATAGAAGACATTTTGATAATGCCAGTTAGATATTTTTAAAAAGGCATCCAAAAGTACTCATGGAACAGCTAGTTTGATTTGTCTGACATGCAAATTATTTGAGGCCATAATACATACATGAATGTATAAACAGATGGCAAATGTGTTATAATGAGGAATAAATCATGCCTCAAAAATTTCTTAAAATTGTCCAGAAAAAACCTCCATGGAAATATGACAGAAGAATGATCCAATTAGTGAAGTGGATTTAATTGCAGTTTTCCATAAAACTTTAGACAGTCCTTCATTCAATAAAAAATTAAATTAGTCTGCTACAGAAGAAAGATCTGCTTTTGTACAGAAAATTGGCTAAGATGGAAGAAACAACAGACAGGAGTGTCAGCATCCCCCTTGGCCAGTTTTTTGTAACCATAATAAGAGGTGTGAAGAAGAGGTGAAAAAAGGAATGACAAAGCTCCATATAGTGTGAAAACCAAGATTAAAACAAAGGGCAAACAGCTGATGAACTAAACATCAGTTGAGTTATCACTTAACACTATCCTATATTATCACTTTGTAAAGTCTCCTGAGGCACAGTTGGTAAGTACTGTACACAACTTACCGGAAATCAAAAACCAAAACAGAAATAGTAGGAACTATTGGGAAGAAATGGAAAACAAATAGGACAACATCATTATGAAACTGCATAAATTAATATCCCAAATGTTATGTATGGTACCAAAGGGACCTATGAAAGTAACCAGAAGGGCAAAATTATAAATGCCAAGTTATTTGAATTTCAGAGAAAACAAATACCAAAGACCAGAACAATTTAATAAATAAGTGTCTTTTTGGTACAGGGAGCAAGGGGAAGGAGAAATCTGTTGGATAACTTTAATACTGTATAGGAAGGAGTTAAGGGAACAGTTCTTCAGCATTTGTCATGCTATAGGAAGTAGGGGTACCCAGTGATAAATGTTTAAACTAGTTTAAAGCAAAAATATTCACTGATTTTTAATATAGTATATACATAAATGGTGGGATTTGTCTGAACAGAATATTGTCTTTAAAGAGCAGCTTCAAAAAAAGTTATTTCAAAGACTATTAAATGGGATAGTCCAGATACAACCAGGATGTCTCTAAACTGCAGACTGCCAAGAGCAAGAGTCAACACTATGAAAACTTTATCTTGTTTTTGGCCTCGTTTTATATTTTTTTTTCCCTAGCCATCTGCTATGGGCTACTGTAAGAGGCAGAAAAACAAGTCTAGAAATGGACCTCTGGCAGTTTTCTTATATAAACCTGCCTTGTGGTTTTGGGGATTACATGTAGCCTCTCCGTTGCTATACATGTTTGTTCCTTAATTTTATTTGTTAGCATCTTTTCTGCAATCTGCACAGATTCACTGTAAATTGATTCCAGTTTAATTAAAGAAGCTCACAACAACCAGCCTCTAGTTGATATTATTTCCTTCTCAAAACTTTGTACTTTTTAATTTTACTCAGATTTTTATTACAGAATGGTAGCTTTAGACCATCGTTCTCTAAAGGTCACTGGCAACTTATATTAAATAGTTTTAATTCCCTGTAACTATTCCCCATTGTCCAACACATTTTCTGATACTATTTCTTTCCTTATTGATTTTTTCTTTACTATAAAACAAAGCATTGATTTTCTTCCCTCTGTCTTGTGTTTCTAATGGTACTTAAATTAAAATGGTTCATTTGTATGCCACCTTACCAGGACTAATGCATCCTTCTTGTCAGACCAGCATCACCAATAATAGAATGTAGACCCCCCACTTAATCAGAAACCTGATAAATGACATTCTGGTTGACAAGAGCAATGGTTAGATTCAGTCTTCCTCTGTGTCCTTGGGCAAGTCTCTTGATCTAGCCCACCCTTCAACTCTATGCACACAGAATAGGGAAAATGTTTATCTATCCCACACATATTTGAGGATGATGAAGACCTATTAGTGAATGTTACTCCTTCAGGGGCACAACACATGATGGCATTATTTGGATTCAGAAGAATGAACGTAACAGTTTCACTGGCACAACCTCTCTCGTCGCTGCAGTAATCAATACATTGTTGAAGCTGTAATATTCATCCTCTCTTGCCTATTTACTGAATAAAATTTGTTTCCACAGCATAGGCAGGATTCTTAAGCTCTCTTGAAAAGATTTTGCTGCTACTTATTGTGCTTCCTATGAGTTTCATGTTCTTTGCTCTGTAATAGCTGCTAAATAGACCGACATTAGCATTATGAATTGCAGTATTATTAGATATACTCCTGTTGTGCCTGTTTGCCTGACATTTCTGTGACTCCCCAACAGAAAGCAATGCTTAACTAACATTTATTAATTTGTTCCTTTTTCTTTACCTCTCGGATAATCCTGGATCTTTTTAAGCGGTTTGGGATTTTTTTCTTGTTGTTGTTTTCTTTTCTTTTCTTTGTAGTTTTGGGTTTTATTTTCAAGTTTAATTTCACTTTGTATTTTTTCTTCCATAATATAAGCTGATGCAGATGTATACAGACACAAAGCAGACCAAAAGAACACAAATGTGAAAATTTCTTCTGAAAGACAACCTGGTGCTATAGAATTGTTCAATCCAAGTCAGAACCATATGGTAAGTGTATGAAGCAATAGAATCCATTGACTATGGCCCTAGACAATGCCTCCTTGAGACTACAAGTTTCCTCGCTTGAGGAATTCAGGTGTAGAACTACACAGTCTTGTAATAGCAACACCTGTAAATATATCAGCCAGCAGCTCTATCAGGTACAGTTTGCTCAAAACAGTTCCTGAACAAAATGCCAGGACCAGATGTTATAAACCAGACTCCAGTAAAATTGTTTGTTCTTAAAGTTAAATATTTCCAAGGCTGCATTTTCCTTATGCTTATGTTGTACAATGCTGCTGTGGCTGATGTTTATAAGCTTAGGTCTGAGAATGCCATTACTATGTACAAGATATGAACAGAAGAAAATGCTGTAAGTGATAGAAGAAAACTTGTTCCTGGATTATTTTTTTCATTAAATTCTGTATCAATTCAGGAAGGAAAATATTTAAGTGAGATTAAATAGAAAGAAAAAAATTATTAGAATAAATCCATGTTGGAAGTAGACTAATCTATTCATGAAAAGCTGCAATACAAAACGTGTTGTACATCCAGGGAGTAGCTCATTTGTACTCTTCAAAGACAATGTTTCCAGTAAAATTGAGCATCAGAAGAAATGAGCTTCTCACAACAGAAAAATCCAGTGTAAGTGAATTATTCGTGCCTGTCAGAATTTGCTGATTCTGTGGAACCTCTCCTGAGCCTGAAATGTGTTCTTAAAAAAAAGTAAAGTCTTAAACACTGTACTCAAATTGCCAATCAGCACATTATCTATTTTTTTTCTTGAGCAATTAAAAGAGTTTCAAGATCACTACTTACAAGTGCTTATTAAATGGCTAATGAGAAAAGACAGGCCTAAAAGTGAAAGAATCTACAAATACACAGGCTACAGCTGTGTAGGCCCCTCTTTCCAGTGAACTAAGCATTGACCATCTAAATCACACAAGGCCCTTTAGCAGATAGGGCAACTGCAAAATTAGCCTTCAGGCAAGTGTTCAGAGAGACCTGGGATCTCCAGGGGTACCTGCTGGGCAGCGTGTCATGAAATTCTTCTCAGGATGAAAACCTTTCAGTTGGAAAACTATTTATTTATTGAATTGCGTAAGGCTGATACTGAACTGTGAAACTCCTACAGACCTCTTAATTTTTCAAGAGTAGATTCAAACTCAGGAAAACACCCTGCTGATGAAATGTTGTGAAACAGGTTGGTGATTCCCCTCGATCCCGTAGTGTGTAAACCGCCATTCACATAAACCATCACTGACATTAACTGGCATCCTTAATTATGGTGCTTGTAAAGACAGTGGGGATTCAACTGGCACCAAAAGCTGAACAACTTTCTCATATTGTATGTCGGCTTCATACAGCTAGAAGTGCAGAGGTGAGCAGTGTAGTGGCATGTTGATCTGTTATGCAGATTAAAATGATTTTTCCGTATTAGCCTGAAATGTTGCACCAAGACAAAATGTCTATCAATATTTAATTAAAGGCAAGCTATATGTGACAGCTTTGTTAACAGGCCATGAAGCACCTCTTACAAGTGACTGGCTGATATGCATAAGACTTAGGTTTTCAAATATTGGTCGCTGCATAGAAAGCAACATGTTGATGGAAATCTCTCAGCTAAAAACCCAGTGAAACTGTTTGAAAATAAACTACCTTGTGCCTGCAATGAATGAAGAAGTAATACAGGATGCTACAGAATTTTTAACTGCAGCAGCAAATATAACACATCTGAGGACAGTGGTGTTATAGATAAATAGCCAGGGAGGGGAATATTAACATGACAGGACAAAATGAAAATGAGTGAAGATAGTGATGTTCCGCAAGTCAGCAAGCTTACCTAAGGATGTCTCAGTCCTGGAAGTGGAGACAATCCAGGCTAAATGATCTCCACTGATCTCTCCCAAGTAAAAAGAGTTTTTCCCCTTCATACTATGGGTAATCAACATACAATCACAACTTCAGTCTGGTTAAAGCTGAAAGAATTCAATTTGTTTAAAATTAATGAAGTCTGCTTGGAACAAACTTCACAAGCTAAAGTGAGAGAATGATGTAGCACAGCAAAAGGATTTGATTAAAGTGGCAGAGCTCTGTAATAAAAGAGAGGAAGCCAACAGCTGGGAAGCCTGTCGGTGAAAAAGGAGAGGATCAACACCTTTTCATCTGGAGGGGAAAGAAAAAAAAAAGTAGTTATATAACACACTGCAGCAGGTTTGATTTTTTCCTCTTCCTGGTCAGAAAATCCCTAAGGGGAAGGGGGTGGAGCAGAAGTCAGACTGAGCTTCCTCCTGCTGTCCACAGGTAGGCAAAAACCAGGGCTCTGAAATTGAGTTGAGGACATTAAAATTGCACATAAATACTTCTGCATTTTTGTCTGCCCTGAAGCCCATGTAACAGACAGGCAGCGCTGGGAATGTTTGAACTCCCATCATCTCCGTGGGGTTGTCCCATGTAATACAGACTTGCCCTGAAACTCTGCATAATCTTTGATACCTATCTTTCAAGTCCTACGTTTATCATTTCCACGTTTAAACTTGCATGAAGTACTCAAAGATCAATTTCATGGCTGCTTTCTGCTGTGCATGGTCAGAGAAGTTCCCCTGTTGCTATTGCCAGGGACTTTTGAACATCCTCATGTGTTTTCTTCACTTAGATTTTCCATAAAGGTGCCAGAGCAAAGCTGCAGACTAGCATGGGAGCTCTAACAGAACGGCATCTCCTTGAGTTAGGTGGAGTGCATGTATTTGCATTAATGTTCAGTATAAAAGGCACATGTCTTGCTATGCGAATGTGTTTCTGAAATCAAATAACTTCCATCTGACTGACAAACTCTATCCCAAGGAAAGTGCTCTGAATAATCCATTACATAAAAGGAAACAAAAGTGCAGCATATAAAAAGCAACATATTTAGAGCTTGTTCATTTAAGAGACATTGGAACAAGAGAAGAAGTCTAATACTATAGTTTCACATTCAGTCAAAGTCATCTGTACTTTAATGGCAGTGAACAATTTTAAGGTACTTTGAAATACCATTAATCATGGTTTGTATTCCTTAGAGTTATAGCTGCCTTTTTACTGACTAGGTGGTCCTGGGAACTTGACTTCATTCATTCATAGTTTTATTTCGAGTGTCCGTGCTTTAAATTTGCTGGATGGAAATGATGAAGATACCATGCACACAGCAACAAGCTGTAGCCATTAATTTAACTGTCAAGGCTCAAAGCAGGCTAGCAAACTACCAACTATTTCCTCCAATATCGGAACAAAAAACTTGCATAATAGTGGTATTTATCAGTCTCTGAGATTTAATTTAATGACAAAAGATTCCCATTTCCGATAGTCTTAGAAATTCCCAGGGAACTGCTTATTTTCTTGACATTAGTGATACAAGTCCTCAGTCAGGAAGTTCAGAAGAGAAGCAGACATTAGATAATTATTCGAGTTAACCCAACTTGACCAAAATTGGATTCTTGCTTACTATTTGCAGACTTTCACTTTCTTAATGCAGCATGCAACAGCGGAGCCAGTGATATTTAGTGGACGGCCTGATCTGTATCTATCGTAGCAAACCACAGAGCTCCCTTTCACTTCTACAGTGCACAGAGGCACTTAAATTATTCTCTTTTCTGTACTTTACTTCGTAAAATTTCCAGCTATCAAGCTGAAAATCCCTCGAGTTTCAGTTGTTTATCTCTACTTTATGCATTCTCAAGTCTGAAAATATCACAGTTTCAGCCACTGGTGGGCGAGAGTTGGATAAAAAAGTATTTCCATATGTTAGAAAAATAAATTGTGCCCCTTTTCTGAGCAGTATCACAGACAGATTGTGGGTTGAAGCCCAAACCTCATAAAGAGGAACATTTGTTTTTCTGCTGAAGACCATTTTTTTGACTTGAGAGTTAAGAGACTGTGAGAATTGTTCACTAACAATGCACAACAGATCATTACAGCCCCTCCTGCACCATATTTTGAAAGGATAGGGCTTTGACTTCCAAAAAGATGATGACAGTGTTTAGTACCCAAATCCTAGTACCATCTTCATGAATGAAATATCCATGTCCTTCAGCTTTCTTTGAAGGTATTCTTCCTGTGCTAGACACATATGTGTGAGTGACGTGCCTGTGTTTTGTGCTGCTCCTCCCTCATTACAGCTCACACAACCCAAGATGAAGAGCTGGATTTTCTGAAGCCATATGTTCATTTACTGAAAACTTTGTGAAATGGGAGGACTTGAGGACTCTGTGTGTGAACCAAAACAATGTTGTTCTCCTCCCTGTGCCTAAACAAACTCCCAAACAGCCCAGTACTTCAGGCCATATGCAGCATATGAATTGGCATCAGAGTCTTGCTTGGCAAGATTTGTATGGAAGCTACTTAAAATAAAACCGAGGAAAATAAAAAGGACTACCTCAGCAGGCAAAGTCTTACACACAGCCCGTCTGAACAATCTGCTGAAGAGGAATATATATATACCTTGAAGAAATTCTTATACATGTATTCACTTTCAGCTTCATTTTTCAGTTCACCGTCCTCTCTGAAATTGAAATTAACACTGTGTAGAATCATAGATTCATAGAATTTAGGGCTGGAAATGACCCTATAGATCATCCGGTCCAACCATTAACCTACCGCCAGCAAGTCTACCCTTAGACCATGTCCTCAAGCACTGCAGTTATCCGTCTTTTAAATACCTCAAGAG
>VXBZ01002928.1:0-21252 GCA_013399135.1 Heliornis fulica
ACCAATGTCATCCACCTGGAGTTGTGCAAGACCTTTGACATGGCCCCCCATCACATCCTTGTCTTCAAATTGGAGAGAGGGGGTTTGACGGGTGGACCATCCAGTGGATCAGGAGTTGATTGAAAGGACACAGACAAAGGGTGGTGGTCAACAGCTCCATGTCCATGTGGAGGCCAGTAACAAGCGGTGTCCATCAGGGATCTGTCTTGGGACTGGTGCTCTTTAACATCTTTATCAATGATATTGATGAAGGAATCGAGTGCACCCTCAGCAGGTTTGCTGATGNAGTGTCACCTGGATTAGACCACACAGGAAACGTTCCAGATTGGTCTTGAATGTCTCCAGAGAAGGCGACTCCACAACCTCTCTGGGCAGCCTGTTCCAGGGCTCTGTCACCCTCACAGGGAAAGAGTTTTCCCTTACATTTACATGGAACTTTCTGTGTTCCAGTTTGGAACCATTTCCCCTTGTCCTGTCACTGGCCATCACTGAGAAGAGCCTGGATCCATCCTCCTGACACTCACCCTTTACATATTTATAAACATTAACGAGGTCACCCCTCAGTCTGGAGCCCCAGCTCCCTCAGCCTGTCCCGTTGCTGGGCCGTAGATCCCTCCTGGAGCAGTGCTGAGCAGTGTGGGTGGGGGAGGCTTGGAAGAGGAAGGCCTCAAAGCAGGGGACGATGAGCCCGTGGCTAGGGAGGGGTGGCAGCAGAGCTCCTGCTCAGTGAGGCTAGTGGCGCTTCCTGTAGTGGAAGTGGTGGTAGCAGAACACCAGGGTGCACTGGGATCCACAGGTCTTGTCTTTCTGCGTGACTGGTTGAAGTACATGGTGACTCTCGGTTAGCGGGAAAGAAGTCAAAGTCTTCAGGATGCCAGGGAATAAACTTGGCAAGTGAAAGGGAATTGTTGGGGTTTGTAAACATGAGCTGGCTTGGTGAAGTGCCTGTGCAGCTTTGCTGTGGGTCCCACCAAACATTCCATCCTGCCAACCTGCTTGGTTGCTTGCTGGCCTTTGAGTGACAAGGCCAGGAGAAGGGGAGCCCTGACCGTGTTGTTTATCGAGGTGCGACCGCTCTGTAACCATGTGGTTTAGGTGTTGCACGTTGCCCTCACAGAAGTGGCACCCGGTGGGTACCACCGGTGTTACTCCCACCCTGCTGCTGCCTGGGACAAATCCTGAGGCCAAAGTTCTTGGCAGTGTTGGGAGTTGGGTGTGGGTGTGGGCATCGCCTGGGATGTGTTCTGATGGTGTGGGCATCGCCTGGGACAGATTCTGATGGAGTGTGTATCACCTGGGACATGTTCTGCTGGCGTGGGCATCGCCTGGGACACGTTCTGCTGGTGTGTGTATCACTTGGGACACGTTCTGCTGGTGTGGGCATCGCCTGGGACACGTTCTGATGAGGTGTGTATCACCTGGGACATGTTCTGATGGTGTGTGTATCACCTGGGACATGTTCTGATGGTGTGTGTATCACCTGGGACATGTTCTGCTGGCGTGGGCATCAGCTGGGACACTTTCTGTGGCTGCACCATGCTGGTCTTCCAGCAGAAAGCTGCCTCATGATGGGCCTGTGAAGTCCTGAGGGAATGTTTCACGCTCTTCCTCCCAGTGGGTATGACAGGGGGCATTAGGTCACGTCCCTCTTGGAGCGATTCGATCTTCTGTTCTGAATAGCAGGTTCTGCGCTGCCTGGAGATAAAATGCAAAGAAAGACAGTCCTTAAAGTTCATCATTTTGTTTTGTCCTGCATTATTTATTTGCAATTCAGAAGGTTAAGGATGTTGTAACAATTGCCATTTACAAGACAGGAGACAAATACCTGGAATAGCAGTGCCTGAAATGAGATCGTTAGGCACAGCGATGAATCACAACAACAAATTTTTAGCACTCCCGTCTGTCTGTTCCAGATGGAAATACAACCCCCCATATGTTTCCCATGCTTTGTTCACGAGAGTGATCAACCTACCTGCAAAAAAATGAAACTAAATTAACCAGCAGAAGCTTCCCAACCACCACGGTGCCGCCGGCACAGCCCTGTGGATGGGGAGCTCGGCAGTCGAGAAGATGCTGCTTGTCATCAGCCTGGTCCTTGTTTAGGAAGCAGGAGGCTTTTCCCCCTTGGGTGTGCTCTTCCCACAGGCTGCTGGCAGGGTGCTTCTGCCAACAAACCCAAGGTGCTGGCAGCGCTGTGGGGGGAGATGGGATTGGAGCAGAGGTTAGGCGCCTGCCTGGCCTCCGTGGGGGTGTTCGTGGGGGTGTTGGGTGAGGTTCTCCTGAGATTTGTCTTAGGAGCCTGTGAAGCCTGAAGGCCAGTTCTGAGCGTTTAAATATGGTTCGATTTGTGCTCTTTTCCAGCGGAAGCATGGAGCCTGCGTTTCACAGAGGAGATCTCCTGTTCCTCACGAACCGCATTGAAGATCCAATCAGAGTGGGGGAAATCGTGGTCTTTAGGATAGAAGGAAGAGAAATTCCTATAGTCCATCGTGTCCTGAAAATTCATGAGAAGTATGTCAATAATTTTCCCTTTTCTCCTTGAGTAAAAGAGTGTGTGTGGGATGGCAGCAATGGGCACCCAGGTGCTGTAGGAAGTAACGTAGAAGTTTTAGACAGACAAAATGTGCCCTCTTGGGTTTGCCTGTAAAGTCACCCAGCAGAATGCCCGAGCTGGGGTCAGTATCCCGTACTCCCCGTGTCACTTGATGTCTCCCATGCCATCGTTTCCGTCCCTGGCTGCTATGTGACATTGCTTTATTGTCTCCTGTAGGTATGGCTGCATCTGTGTGTGTGTGAAGTGCTTGTGTTTGTAGAGGCAGAACTTGGAGCAGAAGGGTGTAGATATGGTGTGTTATTTTCCAGCTTGTCTTGGTGAGGTGTTTCTGTCCTTCTCTGTAGGAGGTTTTGCGCTGTCACACCTGGAGTCTCTGTGTGTGCTGCACTGCTCCGTGTGCTTTTCCTTCTCTGAACACTTTGCAGGTTGTGTGCCTGAGGGAATGAAGTCTCCCTGGTCTGGGTGCTGAACAAGGGCTGGTTATCTAAGCAAGGCTCCCTCTGCACCCATCAGCCTTCCTGCTGTCCCGTGACTGCTCCAGGCCAGCCTGGGGGGTGGGTTACGAGCCAGCCCCATGAGGCATTTGAGTGAAAATCAATTCTTGAACTGAGTCACTGGCTCTTGGAGTCAGCTCTGAGAGGGCACCAGTCAGACGGGTCCCAGCACCTGTTTCTGCCCAGTAAGTGCCTGCTGCACCATGAATGAGCTGGAGCTCTGCCAGCGCCCGGAGGTCTCGTGCCTCAGTTGGCTCACTCGGATCACACGTGAAGGTGGCGTTTGAGGATTGCTCCAGTCCGTTGAGGGCTGCAGGATAGAGAGGGTCCCTGCCCCCAAGCATTCGGGACAGCCACAGCTGTTGGGACATCTGGACGCTTTTTCTGGCCAAACATCAAGGTCAACCAGCTCCGTGCACACAGACAGCTGAGCTGGAATCCTGGCTGTGGGAGGGCAGCACCTCTCCCAGTAGGTAAACAGAGCTGATTCTGTGCTGCTCAGACTTATTCTGTACCCACAACTTTTAACAATGTCATTTTTCAAAGCACTTTGCTTTGAAGCCACTAACTTAAAAATAAGGTCAGTGCACTTGGTAATATCTAGTGTTGCACATACACTTGTCATGTCTTGGGAAGTCTTTTTTTTTTTTTTTAAGAGAAAAGACTCTGTCATGTGACTGCTTTCCTCTTCCTCTGTCACATGCCAAAGACGTGGCTGGGCCCAATGCTGCTGCTCCTTAGGAGGCAACCTCGGGGTCTCCTCTCTCCCCTCTCAGCCAGTGTGTGGCAAGGAGAAGCAGAAACATGCATTCTCCAGATGTTCATCTCCAGATGTTACCCACCTTTCTGGATTTTTGCCTGTCTTTCTGCCAGCAGTGGGTACTGAGGCATCCAGCGGTTTGGTTTCCCTAACAGAACCATGGTGCCAGTCACAGATCCTTTGAAGTGAAGCTATTCTCTGGTATTTTAGGTTTTGTTTAAATAAACCAACCAAACACAAACCTGATTGTTATGTTAGGAAAGACAGAACTGAAAAATCCATGCTGTGACCTGGAGCTGGGAACAGGAGAAAGGACCCTGAGGTACCAGGTGCTTCTTCCACTCTTTAAAGAATATTTTTCTGGTGCCAGTTTGGAATTCTGGAGTGTCCTCTGAATTGCAGGAGTTTCACATTTCTTCCTGTAGTTACAAACTGAACGTTTAGTCTCTGAAAAGTCTCTGTGAAAGCTGGCAGGAGCATCAGAATGAAGGAAAACAGAACTCCTGTTCTCCTTGATTTGATGACAACTTGGGCTCCAGTTCTCATCAGTATTGCTTTAATGAGAACACGTTTTCTTACTTGCTAGCCTTTTCATCTTTGTTCTGAGCAAAATTGGATTCATTCT
Source organism: Heliornis fulica (assembly GCA_013399135.1). Taxonomy (NCBI): domain Eukaryota; kingdom Metazoa; phylum Chordata; class Aves; order Gruiformes; family Heliornithidae; genus Heliornis; species Heliornis fulica. The sequence goes on from VXBZ01002928.1 coordinate 4,434, forward strand.
TTATCACTAAACACAGAAGTCTGCAGGAAAAATGTACTTAGTGGTTGTGGTGCAGGCCAGCTGGACTGGATCACATCACCTCACAGACAGCAGAGCGACTGCGCTGTGGGCTTCTCGTGCCGGTCCCTGGTAGAGTATTGATTGTGCTCAATAAGACGCCGGGCTCCTACTCCATCCATCTTCAGAGCTGAAACGACATTATCTGCACCTTTGGGTGCCTTCAGCTTTTTTTCCAGACTCTCTGTAAGCTTCTGGAGTGTTTGCTGGTCCCACACCATGAGCCAAATGTGCTTTGAAAAAAGTGCTGTTCCTTCCCACCCCCCCCAGCTTTTATTTTTCCATCTGGGTTTCTCCTGTCAGGTAACACACATCAGTGTGCAGGCACGATGGAGGCAGCTCGAGCTGCTTCCTGCCTGCTGTCCCAGGTTACATCAAATCTTGTTTCTGTGACCAAGCTGACAGCCAGGCAACGAGAACGTGCCTGCCCAGCATCTGCCTTCAGATGCCAGAGGGAGAGCGGCCGGCAGATCCCCGAGGAGCAGTGTGAGCTAAGAAGCTGAGCAGGAGCAACTGGGGAAGGACATGGAACGTGCTGTGTAGAGCTAGAGCATGACAGCAGCTGTTGCCAGGTCAAAGCAGAGGTTCATCTGCTCCGGGCTCCTGTTTGTGACCAGCTGATTCCCCTGGGGATGAGTTAAAGACTAGAGAGAGTGTGTAGTGATGACTTCCCTGCTTCCCCCAAATCACGGCTTCAGGCACAGGGTGACAGTTCCTTTTTACACAGACTACCTGGTCACTTTGTGAACTGGTGTGATGTTTTGACATCCAGAATATCCTTCCAGGGAGACCTGATTTCACTTGTGCCGCGTTAGTTAAGCGTGACACCTTCTCTGGCTTATTTTAACCCGTTACTCTGAGTTTCATTTGATGCCCTCTGGGTCTTGTGAAAGGATATTTTGATGGTTGCTGTCTGTGTCATTTGTGCTGGATTACTGTCATATCTCCCATCAGTTCTGTCTTGCCCAGGCTGAAGAGCCCTGGTCTGTTGCTTCTTGTACAGAAGTGGTTCCAGGCCTTGTTACCCATGTCTGAACCTTTTCCAGTTCTTCTCTCCGTTTCAGAGAAGAATGTTGGGGGTTCAGAACCACACAGCACGTTTGAGGTGTAGGCACATCATGAGTCTGTGCAGTAGCATCATGGTATCATTTGCTTTGTTCTGTCCCACCCTACCCCTCCCCATGTCTAAGTTTCAGCTTGCTTCTGACCACAGCTGGGTAGAACTGTGTGCCTTCACCCCAAAGTCTCATTTGGGTGGCAGTACAGAGCCCAGAACCCAGTGTTTGTATGTGAGGCAGGAGAGGCATCAATGTGAGAGAGCTCAAAAGCAAAGCAGTGACAGCTGCACCTTAGCTCAAAGTGGCTCATCCTGCTGCTTAAACTGCCAGAAAGCTTGGCTGGGGCCAGCATTTGTTGTTCCCGTGGTGGTTTTTATTTCCAAACCATCCACTTTCCCCTCTTCATTTGACAGTTTTCCTCCACCATCCTGCTCGAAGGTGTAGGACATGATCCCTTCCAACACCCTTGCGTTAGTCTCCACGGTCTTGTTCTAGAGTCAGCTCGTCCTGACTTACCCATCTGTCTGCTCTCTGCTAGGCAAAACGGAGACATCAAATTTTTGACCAAGGGAGACAACAATGCCGTTGATGACAGAGGACTCTACAAACGAGGGCAGCACTGGTTGGAGAAAAAAGACGTAGTAGGACGAGCAAGAGGGTAAGTGAAGTTGGAAAAGATGCAGCTTTTTACCCTGCCCTCCCCCCTGCAGCACTGTCTGCTAATCCTCTTCTTGCTGAACACTTCCCGCTGGGTTTGTGTCACCTGCCTGGAAGCATCTGGAAAGTTAAAAGAACCAGAGGTGGTTCAGTTCTTAGGTGGGTTTACATGATGGTATCAAGCTTCATCCTGAGATTTTGAGGCTGGATGGGCTGTGATGCAGAACCAGCACGCGCTCGGCCACGATCAGGATCAGTCCACAAGGCACAGCCTTGTTACACATCAGATGCACCCTTGAATACTGCTTGTTTGAATAAAACCTTTATTCTTCTAGATTTGTGCCCTATATTGGAATAGTGACTATCTTAATGAATGATTACCCAAAATTTAAGGTAAGAGCTCTTCTGTTTCCCTGCCTGCTTCTCCCACCCCAGCTAAAATTACTTCATGCTCACAGGCAGAACTGTTGGCTGCTGTTACTGCATCTTTAGGTGTGAACGTGCACGCCCGTGTCTTCTGCTTTCTCTTACAGTATGCAGTCCTCTTTTTACTGGGTCTGTTTGTGCTGGTCCATCGAGAGTAGTCTCTTGAGCTGAAGTCTGAGGTGAAGGTGCCATGGAGTTTTTTAGGTGAACGTTCTCAGTAGATGGCGGTCCGACGTGCTGGGGGGAAGAAGAAATCGTGCATTTCAAAGCTTCTTGCCAATTTGGGTTTGTTTTGTTTTTTACCGCATAAGGGCGAATGTTTGTCACAGTATTTCCAATGGTTTGTCACATTTTAGCATTTTTAGTGAGTTTTTATATTAAAAAACTATGCCAAACTGTTCAGTGTTTGTACTTTGAAGCTGAGCTTCCTCTCGAAGTGCCTACAGGACTGCGTCCTCCCTGTCCGTGCCTCCGCTGGGCAAATGTGACCTCTCCCCATGCAGACTGTTCACACAGCGAGCTGTGGAGGTGATGGGTTTTTTCCAACTGGAAATAAAGATAATTTTTTTTTCATCTTGCTCACTGTGAGCCCTGCCACATTCTTCCTTACTGCCCTGAGTGCAGTACCTGGGCTACACCTGGGGGTACCTGGGCTTTGCCGTTGCAGACTGACTCCTAGAGCCCGGCACACCGACTTGCCCCTGCTGAACAGCAGCAGCTGCTCCTCTTCGGTTTTATTTTTTTGAATCTAAGAGGTCCTGAGCTGTAGCTCCATTCTGTATATCTAGGTTTGTGTAAATCACACTGAAATAATCTGCTTAAAGACCACGAGGTGTTTTGGATGAAGGATTACTTTGTGCATAAGCCATCGCTGCAGCACTGGGTAGCAGAGGAGTTGAGATGGGAAATGGCCATAGCCCTTTGGTGGGATGATTTAGTAGGATAGAATAGTAGAATTTCCTTGGTTTTGGAAATGAGTTTTAGGTTTCTAATGATCCCTGCAGCTGTCCATGGCCTACAGCTCACCTGAAAGCCACAGGATGGCTCAGCCTCTGAAAGAAGAAACTGCTTGTTGCTACGTGCAGCAGCTCTTCTTTCTAGACTTCTTGCTCAGCACGGTGACCCTGCTTGTGGTGCCTGAGGGCAGCCCAAGGCAGAGGCTTTGCAGTTGCCAGCTCCTGTATAAATTCGTGCCACAGCAAAGGAGGGCTGTAAACTCCCCTCTGCTGTTACTGACCCATCAAAGTGTTTTGTTTCCCCTTCCCTCAGCAAGAGCAGGCAGGGGGAGCGCGGCACCATGGCTACCTCTGACCCCTCGTGCAGTTTACTTGCCAGTAGTTTTGCTGGGACAACTTCCTGCAGCACTGGGAGCCTCTCTGCTCCCTGTCTGTGCTTTCCCTGGCTTAACAGCTCTCCTGTCAACCCTCCTCCTGTATTCCCTCTCCTTGGTGCCTGCTCCAGGGTTGCAAGCAGCAGGGATGGGTGAAGACGAGCACCGCTGCTGCGCACACGGCTCGCATAGGGTGAAAACGACCCCATGGGGTGTTTATGGTCTGTTTTCAGTTTTATGCAGGTCTACCTCGTTAGGCCTGTCCCATCTATGGAGGAGCTCTGTCTGTGGGATGTGTCTGCTTACTGCTCAGGAGCTGGGCTGTCCCGTGATATCACAGCACGAGTGGGTTTAACCAAGTGGTTTGGTCCTGGGGCAGGAGGGAGCAAAAAAAATCATCTTCCACTTGGGAGTCTACAAACAGGCCCAGCCCCCAGCACTGAGCCTCGGGCCTCTGGCTCTTGGAGTAATCATAACTTCAGTCATTAAAAAGCAGTAATTAATTCTGTAAGAAAATTTGGATACAGAGTTTCTCCAAGCTGTCGCAGATGGTGCTTTGTCAAAAGCCAAGCCCCGCAGCAGGGAGGGAACCCAAACGCTCTCCTTGAGAGCTGCCGTCAGCGTGGATCACCCCCCTGATGACTTGGAGCAGCACTTCTGCCCTTGCAGGTAGCCCTGAGGCTGAGCCTCTTCTTCCCTACTTTGCCCTTCAACTGTCTCTGTGCACAACCTGGTGTTTTTAACTTGGTCTCACAGCAGGGACTGAGCTGAGCTCTTCTGAACTGCGCTAATCAACACCTCCCGATGAAAACCTGTGGGAAACGCTGATGTTGCTGTTTCCGAGTCCTCGCGCTTTCACACCCCCTGCAAAAATTGGAGTGCACAGAGGCAGTTGTGTTACTGTCACCGAGTTAATTTTAACAAAAAAGGATAAAACACACAGAATCACAGAATCTGTGGGGTTGGAAGGGACCTCCAGAGATCAGCAAGTCCAACTCCCTGCCAAAGCAGGTTCCCTGGAGCAGGTCACACAGGATTTATCCCCCCTGTCCAATCCTAGGGGTTGTGAGGATGAGCTCTTAAAGAGCATCTACAGAGAACCCCCAGTTCTGAGGGAAATGTTCCTTCTGGGACCTTGGGAAAGAGCAGTGGGCCTGTCCTCTCGTGGCAGGGTTACCCTGCCGGCGTTGCTGGCCGCAGCCGGCAGCGTGGCTGAGGGTACGCGCTCGTTGCTGACACACACCTCGGTGCGTGCAGGCACCCTGCCTGTCCCATCACGGGATGCTGTGGGAACTAATCCAGATGGAGGAGCTTAAAACATGGAGGGTGGTTGGGGTGAAGCAGCTCAGTGTCAGTGGGTTGCTGTCTTCTGGGTTTGTGGATGCTTGAAGAACAGAAACGACTGCCCTGAATTGGGGGCTGTGGCGTGAGATGTGGGAATTCGTCTCCCTGGCCCAGTTCTGCCTATTTTGAGCTCAGTGTAGCTGAGAACGTGGTTTTGTGTTATCTGCAGTCGTGAAACGAGGTGTTGGCTCTAATTAGAGCGAGGATAAATAAGCAGTTCATCCACTCACAGCTCAAAACACCCACCAGCTCCCGTGCTTGCCTCCAGCATCACCTCCTGCATCCCTGCAACACCCTTGTTGTCGCCAGCTCCTTCCTCATCAGACTCCCTCTGCTTTGCTGAGACCTACAAATGTCTGGCGAGCGCCGCTGTGCTCCCGCAGAGCTCCCACAGAGCTGGGGTTTTGCTGTTAGAGCTTGGTGTGGCTTTGTCTTTTGTTTCAGTTTCCTCCCTTTTGTTAAAGGTGAAGCTGCCGGGTCAGCTCCGGAAAAGCCTTTGAGACTTCAGGCTTAGGAAAAGATGGAGACTTTTGTGTCACAACAGGAGCTGGATTTGTTTGCAGAGCATGTGGGTGTCGAAAGGTCTGGTTATGAACAAAGAAGGAAAAGCTCTGCCAGGACCAAGACTGCTTCTGTCTCTGTTGTGGTTACAGCCAAGCAGAGCGGGTTTTCTGGTAGGCAATTTCATTGCTTAATTACTGTTCAGTCGCATCCGCAGCTCAGGGCACGGATTCCTTCGTGGGCAGGAGCTGCTCCGCCGAGCGCAGCAGCGCTGGGCTGGCTCTGGTGGTTGCTAGAGTTTTGCTGGGTGACTTTGCCCATCAAAGCTCAGTGCAGACGTGACAGCAGGACGGAGGGGAGGTGAGCTGTGAGGGGTAATGTGCTGGAAGCCGAAGCTCCCTGAGACAGAGGCTGCTCTTCGTAGGTTTATGATGCTTGAACACAGGGTTATTGGTTAAACAGTAATGAGCATTACATGGCTTCATCCAGATCTGCTTGGCAGGGGTTCTGGGGCTTGGGTTTGGAAGATGATCGGCTGCGTGATTTCTTTAATGAGACACGGCTCCAGCGGGTGGAGAGCTCGGTGGGTAAGGAGCTGTCTGGGTGGTCACACCCGGACGCTTGGTGTTCCTCGGGGTCTGTAGCGGCACTGGCGCTGTCCGACGTACTGGTCACACACGTGGGCGGAGGGACCGGGGGCGCCCTCGGCAGGTTTGCCAGCGACACCGAGCTGTGTGGCAGGTCCACACGCTGGAGGGGAGGGATGTCGCCCAGAGGGACCTGGAGAGGTGGGACTGTGTGAGCCCCGTGAAGTCCCACAAGGCCAAAGGCAAGGGCCTGCTCCTGGGTCAGGGCCACCCCCGGCACAGCCACAGGCTGGGTGGGGAATGGATGGAGAGCAGCCCTGAGGAGGNATGATGGGAGGGCTGGAGCAGCTCTGCTCTGGAGCCAGGCTGGGAGAGCTGGGCTGGCTCAGCCTGGAGAGAAGAGAAGCTGCTTCTGGGGAGAGCTCCCAGCCCCTTCCAGTCCCTCGAGGGGCTCCAGGGGAGCTGGAGAGGGGCTGGTGCCCAGGGCAGGCAGGGCCAAGCCCAGGGCAATGGCCTTCAGCTTCAGGAGGGCAGAGGGAGAGGAGCTGGGGGGCACAAATCCTTCCTGGGGAGGTGGGAGGCTCTGGCACAGGGTGCCCAGAGCAGCTGTGGCTGCCCCTGGATCCCTGGCAGGGTTCAAGGCCAGGTTGGATGGGGCTTGGGGCACCCTGGGGAGCTTGGGGTGTCCCTGCCCATGGCAGGGGGGGGACACTGGGGGGAGTCTGAGGGCCCTGCCCCTGTGTTTTAGGATTCTGCAATTCTATGACCCAATAAGCTCATGGCAACTTTCCTGTCCTTCAAATTAGAAGAGGTCCACCTTGTTTTTTCCAAGGAGAACCTGCAAGGTGAAGCCTTGACTGTGTGTGGCCATAAGGCCATGTCCCTCTGGAAGCATGTCCACATGCAATCCCAACGTGCAGCTCCCAGAATGGGTTAAGCTTGCTGGCCATAAGGAAGACAGGTGACAGAGCGTGTCACTTGGGGATGGGTCCTGTGCTGGAGCAGGGGAAATGCAAAGCAGATGTTTACATATCCCTGGCTGAAGTGACTCAGTGGCTGAATCAGAGAGGAGTGTCCTGGTTCCAGCCCGCGGGCTGCAGGGTCCACCGGGGTGATGGCGGGAAGGCGCCGTGTTCACGATTCCCGCCAGCGTCAGCGTCCCTGCTGGTACTTGATGAGTAGTGGTGACTGATCCGACCATCTCACTGCTGGCTGCTGGGACAAGAGAAATAGAAATGGCACCAGCATTGTGTTTTGAGACAGTGTAGTAGCTTCCTGCACCCTGTACCTTCTCCCCTCCCTTGTAGGGCTTCCACCCCTTGGTTGTCATGCCTACCCATCCACAGAGGCCACGGGTCTCTGCAGAGGTATCTCCACCAGCCTGGGGTGTGTTGGAGTCAGAAGGGGCTCAGTGGCTTTCCTGGGTCTGCTTAACCATAGCAGACCTACTTAGCCACAGTTGGGTGGCTTCACTGCCGCTTGGTAGCCTGCCCAGCCACGAGGAGCCCCTGTCATGGTGGCAGCTTTCCTGCTGCTGCGTGCTCATCCCTGCCGAGCCCTCAACCTCTGTCAAAACCCACACCAGCTCCTTCACACACAGTCCTGCTTCTCCATGGGTGCTGCTGGCTGAGCACGGTGTGAGTTAAACCCGTTCCAGCTCATGAGACCATCCACACACACGCTGGATCCCTGCAGCTCCCCCAAAGCTGCATCCAGCACTCCCTGAACCTCGGGGGAAATCAAGTGTCTCTGCCAAGAGGAACGGTCTAAATAGGGTGTGCTCAATGTGCTCAACTTGGAGCCTCTGTGATCCAGGACGGGGCAGACTCACTCTGTCTCTTCCTTCTTCTGCCCAGCTCCTCATCTCTTGGCTTTATTTTTTCCCCCTTCTGTTTAATACTTGAAAACCACTTTCTGGAGCAATCTCTGCCGAGCATCTCAATATCACCTTTCTTTTCCAATCTCTCCCTGTAGAAACACATCATTCGAGGGTTTGAGTCTCCAGAGGACCAGAAGTACGACATAATGTGGAGAAAATGAACTCCAATTTCATTTCTTTGAGCCTCAATTCACTCAAACTGCGATGTCAGGTCTCTGCCACGTTAATTCTGGTTGGGGCATTTCTGAGCTAAGCCTGGGTTTGCCTGCAAGAAAACAAGGGAACAAGAAAACCTCAGGGAAAAACCACGACTCGTTTACAGCTTAAATGAAAAATCGAAAAAAGAGTTGAAAACAAGATGTGGGAGATTTCACATTTTATCTTCTATAAACAACAGCCATTGCCTGTGGAGAAATGAATGTAACAGGGGGATTTAATCTTTGTAAACGAGACAAATGCATCAAAAATAGACCCTCGGGCGTATGGCAGGACTTTAAATTTGACCTGGCTTTGGCGAAGCGCTGAAGAAGAGGCTGAAACAACTTAAGGGTTTTATTGGCACTGGGAGCTCTGTGAAAGGCCCAAATAGGGAGATTGGAGGCCTTTGCTCCCTGTGTTTGGTTTTTATTAGAGCCATCGGTTTTGACCGTGCCTTCGCCTGCCCTGGGTGGAGATTTGCAGGGCCTGGGTGCACCCACACTGTGTTTCTGGAGCTCTCCATCTCCAAGTCTCTCCTGGGCCAGCCCGGCCACCTCTCTGGGAGATGTGTTAGTGCTGAGGCATCAAGGTGTAATGCAGTGGAGAAGAACCAAAATGGACATTGTGTGAAGGCTGTGAACCAGGTGTTTCCAGGTGGGGCTGGGATGTTTGTTTATTGTTAGCTCAGCTCTGAGCTGGGCCCCTTTTAGAGACGTTAAATTTGCATAGTTATGGAAAGGTCTCCTTTCTTTGCCTGGTGAAATCTTCCTTTGTCTTCTGGAGGACCTTCTAATAGTGCCTGTTTCACAGCTCTGTTACTACTTGTACAGACAAGAGTTGCCTTTTGACAGGGCACCCCAAGTGTCCTCTACCGCTGTCAGGTCCTGGACACCAGCAGTGGAAGAACCTGCAGATGGTACCAGTGACCAAGAGGATAGCAATGAACCCACAGGCCTGGATGGAGCGGGCCCTGAAGGGACTCAGACCTGTAAGTGTTGAGCTGTTTGCCATGGTGAGCTCCTGTTCTCTCAAGCTCACCATGGCACCACAGGACAGAACAGTGGCCGAGGTGGAGGTGCTGGGACCTGTAGCCCATAAACCAGATCTGTGGACTGGGAAGGAGCAAGGCTGCCCTAAAGGGCTTGGAGGTGTTGGAGGAGTTAGGAGGTGCATGGGCAAAGTCACTGGGATCAGCCACAGAATTGTTTTGGTTGAAAAAGAACTTTAAGATCACTGAGTCCAGTCATTAAGCCAGCACTGCCAAGGCCACCACTAAGTCATGTCCCTGAGCACCACATCTACACATCTTTCAAATACCTCCACTTCCCTGGGCAGCCTGTTCCAGTGTTTGACAGCCCTTTGGATGAAGACATTTTCCCCAATATCCAGTCTAAACTTCTTATGCAGATCGAGGCTGTTTCCTCGTTCTGTGGCTTGGGATCCACCCCCACCTGGCTACACCCTCCTTTCAGGTAGTTGTAGGGAGCAATAAGGTCTCACCTCAGCCTTCTCCAGACTAACACCCCACCTCCAGCTCCCTCAGCCACCCTTCAGCAGGTTTGTTCTCCAGACCCTTCCCCAGCCTGGCCACCCTGCTCTGGATCTGCTCCAGGACCTCCATGTCCCTCTTGGAGTGAGGGGCCCAGAACTGAACACAGCACTCGAGGTGTGACCTCACCAAAACCAAGTACAGGGGACAGTCACTACCCTGGTCCCGCTGGCCACACCATTGCTGATATGAGCCAGGATGCTGCTGGCCTTCTTGGCCACCTGGGCACACTGCTGGCTCACGTTCAGCTGCCTGTTGACCAGCAGCACCAGGTCCTTTTCTGCTGGCCAGCTCTCCAGCCACTCTGCCCCACGCCTGTAGCACTGCCAAGGGTGGTTGCGACCCAAGCGCAGGATGTGGCACTGAGCCTGGTTGAACCTCCTACAGTTGCCTCAACCCATCGATCCAGGCTGTCAGGAGCATTCTAGAGCCTTCCTTGAGCAGATCAACACTCCCACCTAACTCAGTGTCATCTGCAAGTGTAGTGAGGGTGCACTATCCCCTCATCCAGATCACTGATAAAGATGTTAAACAGAACTGGCCCCAGCACTGAGCTGGTTGGGGGGCTCAGTCCCTCAGCAAAGGTTTCTAAAGATTGGAAGCAGCCCTGGAATAGGAGACAAGGTCCTTAAGGGGAGGAAATCCTTTGCTAAAAGGTAAGGGATGAAAAGTAGGAGGCAACAATCTCCAGCAGGGAACACCGGGGGGCTGTGTGGGGACTGCAGGCAGCATATGCAGAAGCCATCAGGAAAGGCAGGTCAATCCACCGGGGTTTGTGCTGATACCAGTGCTTGAAGACCGACTGTGGAAGGAGACTGGGCAATAAAAAAGATGAAATTCAAATGTACATGAATGTGAAATGGTGCACAGGGGGAAAAAACAATTTAAACTCTATTTATAAAACAACAGGTTCTGAGTTAAGTGATGCCATCTGGAACGGGCGGGTAGCAACAGGCTGTGCTGTAAAAATGTCAGTTTGGTGGTCAGCGGCCATTGGGCAAATAAATCGCGTGCGGGAATTACCGGGGGAAACAGGGAGCAAAGCAGACAGGCCCTGTTTGCTCCAGCTGGAGGCGTGGAGGGCAAACAGTGGTGGGACAGGGATCCCTCCCTGGAGCGTTCAGTGCGAAGGGACAGCTCCTGAGGATGTGGATCTGTGCAGCCCTGCAGAGAGGTGGCTGCCGGCTGCTCTTGCCCAGCCCCAGAGGGTTCATCCTGCTGGGAGAGGGGACGGTTGGCTCTGCACGGGCGAATGCTCTGCCTCACAGATGTAACCATTGGGCAGAGTCTGGTGTTTGCTGAGTCACCTCTGTCCTTCCCTGGCTCCATTGCGAGGCCTTTGCAGGAAGCTGATGGCCAATGGCCTGCCCCACCCGCAGAAGCCGGCGCGATGACCTTTGCCAGCAACATCAATTTCTAGAACAGGATTTGCACTGCTTTTTCGATATATAACCTGGGAAGGTTCCTTTGGCAGCTGGGGAACCTCTGCTAGATTGGAGACAGCAAGCAGTGGCAGAGCTCTGCTGTGGCAATTCCTGCCCTCAGTGCCGGAGGAGGGAGTAGGGGGGGTGTCAGCAGGCTCCAGACCAAAGCTGTCACATCAGCAGGCTCCAACCTCCTCTGCCACTCAGTGCCGGCTCCCCCACTGCTTGCCAGATGGGTGTGCAGGCTCTGGGTGGGGGTGGGGGGGTGGCTCTGCCTGCTGAAGTTGGAGGAAAGCAGAGACAAAAGATCTATCACAAACCCTGCCGGGCTGGTGACCAAGGATTGGAGTTCAGGTTGTGGTGCCAGTTATTTTTCCCAAATTAGGAACAACATCACCTCTTTGCAAGAAGATACGGACCAAAAGAATCTAGAGGAAACCTGTTTTTCATTTGTGAGCATGGCTGGCAGGGAGGGGGGGAGCAGCTCTCTTGCCTTCCCAGGAATGCAGGAATTTGGGCTCGGCAGGATCATTCTGCTCCAGCCTCACAGGACTGAGCCGAGGTCCTTGTTCCGAGGTGCAGTAAAACACCCCCTGGACGGACCCAGCTCGTCACCCTGTGCCTGCCCAGGGGCTGCTCCGCACCCGTGCAGGGCTCCTCGGAAACTGTTCTGTCCGGAATTATGCTACCGGAGCGGCTGTGAGCTGTGCTGAGCCTCCAGCTCAGGGTCTGTCTGTCGGTGCCTGAGGCTGGCTTGGACCCAGCCCGCCGCAGGGGATGAAGTGGGTATTCGCAAAGCTCCTGCCTGGGTTACAGCGCTGCGGTTTCCTTCAGCCGCAAGCTTGGGGCGCTCGCACGACTCGTTTCCCCCAGTACAACCCCCCTTGCTGCCCTGAGATGTGCTTCCCGCTTCCAGCCTGCGCCGAGTCGCTGAGCAGCTGTTCCACTGCTCGCTGCAGCCTTGAAATCACGGTTATGGGCTCAGGTCTCCCACACGGAGCCCAGTCCAGCCAAGCCTCAGTCCTCGGCAACCACCCTGGTGTCCCTTCGCTTTCCGAGCATTTGTTAGGACACCGCAACAGGGCAGGAGCTCCCGGGTTTCCTTTCTCCAGCCTTTCCCAAGCCTGCCTTGCGGTGCCGTGTCGGTGCCACGGCCATGAGGAGTGCCCGTTCCCTCTGTGCCGCCCTGCCCGGGGCAAGGCGTGCGCAGCCCCCCGTGGATGCGATGCCCGTGGATCCCCTCCGAGGATGGATGCCCGTGTCCCTTGGGTTGTGCGATCCGGCTGAAATCAGACCGGCACAAAAGCCTTCACCCTGTTTGAAATGCCGTGCTGGCTCCTGCTGCTCATCCCCTGGCCCCGGGGCTGCCTGTCCCGCACAATTAACCTCCCAGCAGCGCTGTGCTACCCTGAAGGAGCAAAACTTCACGCCCCCTCCATCCCCATCACGCTTCGGTAGGTGCCGTAATTGCCCGGGGATCTTTTCTCTGCCCTCTCAGTAATTGGTATCACTTTATCCCTGGCTTCATCCCGGTAATCCTGCAGGCAGCCGACCCCTTGCCTCGCTCTCCCGCACCTCTGCCTGCCGGTGTGCAGGGAGCAAGCGCCAGGAGAGATCCAGCCCTGCCAGGCCACCAGGCAGAGCCTGGACCCGGGCACAGGGAGACGTTTCCACCCGCGGGCACAGGGCAGCAGCTCCCGGAGCGAAGCACCGCAATTCCTGGGGGAAAACCAGCCGACAAATCACTCCTGTGTGCTGGGGGGGGGGGGGGGGGGGGGGGGGCGCGGGCCCTAGCCAGGAGATNGGGGTGGTGCAGCTCCAAGGCAGCCGTGCAGGAATGCGGCTCAGCTGCCCAGACTCACCCGGACTCATCCGTGCCGGAGCTGGGCAGCACCAGGATCTGCCTCCACATCCAGCACCCTCCGTGCGCCACGATATGATGCCGGCCCGTTTCAAGCCACGTGTTACCAGTACGTAGTGACACTGGGGGAGTCACAAGGGCTGCCAGAGGGAGCAGGTAGGTGTCTGTGTGCACACACCTGCACAGCTGGAGCGGCACCAACAGCCCTGCCAATACTCACGCTCTGGCCACAGGCCGCGGTGCAGACGGGGCAGAGCAGATCAGCCTTGGAGTTCCTCCTCCTCTCAAACCCTGACCTGATGATGGTGTGAAGCCTCTGGCTGTGTCAGTTCTGGGTGGGTGTCCAGTTCCAAAATAGACCATACTGGCCCAGACTGGTTTGGGTGGGCAGGGCCCTCAGACCCCCCAGTGCCTCCCCTGCCATGGGCTGGGAAACCCCAGCACCCCAGGGTGCCCCAAGCCGCCATCCAGCCTGGCCTTGAACCCTGCCAGGGATCCAGGGGCAGCCACAGCTGCTCTGGGCACCCTGTGCCAGGGCCTCCCCCCTCCCCAGGAAGGATTTGTGCCCCCCAGCTCCTCTCCCTCTGCCCTCCTGCAGCTGAAGGCCACTACCCTGGGCCTGGCCCTCCCTGCCCTGGGCACCAGCCCCTCTCCAGCTCCCCTGGAGCCCCTCGAGGGACTGGAAGGGGCTGGGAGCTCTCCCCAGAAGCAGCTTCTCTTCTCTCCAGGCTGAGCCAGCCCAGCTCTCCCAGCCTGACTCCAGAGCAGAGCTGCTCCAGCCCTCCCATCATCTCCAGTGCCTCCTCTGGACTCACTCCAACAGCTCCACATCCTGCCCCCGAGATGGACACAGTAAGATTGGGGGAGAGGCTGGGGAATCAGCTCAGGCAGCCTAATCAAACACCAGTGAAACCTTCCCACGAGGCTTGTGAGGAATGACAAGAGACATCAGAGCCAAAGTGGTGGTTACAGCCACCTAGAGCTCTGCTCTGCAATGCTCCTGCTGAACACAGCCAGGGAAGGAGTGTGGGAAGGAGTGTTGTCAGGAAACAGAGTGAGGTTCCCCATTGCAGGAGGTCCCCACAGGACCTCCAGATACATAGACACAAGGCTAGCAGAGACAACCACCTCCCTGATGGGTGCTGGACCAACTAGCAGGCAGTATCTCCTAGCTGGGCACCTCCAGGGCAGTAAGGGAGCACATGCTGACTGGCCAGCTGGCCACCCAAGGGGATGCACATTCAGTTTGGAAGGATGTATGTCTAACACAGGAGGACATTTTAATCTTCTTCTATGTTTTCAGTTTGGACTCTAATTCCCTGCTGTGGAAGAGGAACGAATCTCCTCCAGCCTCAAGTCATTACCAGCAGTAAATGCTGAGAAGGGCATTACTAGTAAATATTCCCTCAGCCAGTTTCCAGGAGGGCTGGGTCATCTCAGAAACGTTTTCCCTCACCAGCCTTGCAAAGTTAGTGCTGTAAATTTGGAGAAGATGAGGGTCTTGAGGACACTAATAGGCCTTAAAGAGTCTCACCTGGGACCTCCACCCCCATGGACCCAGCAAGGCATTTAAGCTCAGCCCTTAGCTCATAGGCTTGTGTTATGGGTGTGTTGGTTTTCAGTCTAGCAGGGCTTGGCTATGGCCTGGCTTGACCTCATCACTGTGGATCTGACCATGCTTCCCCCTCCCCCACTAGGCTTCATCCAAGCTTGCAGCTTGCCCTGGAGCCTGCCTCGTTGCCAGGAGCATGCTTGGTGAGCTGGACTCTCTCTGAACTTTGTGGTCATCTCTGAGCTTTCTCTATTTGCCTCTCAGGTACTGTGGCTGGTGAGAGGACTCTGTTGCTGGTTATGGGACCCTGGTTGGCTGTCAAGCCTTCAGAACCTCTGTTTCTAGGTAATGGTCTGTGTATCCAACACAAAGCCCAGCCTGCTGGGTGGGGTTCCTGGGCACTCTCTCATCTTTTCTTCACCATTTGGGCATGCAGGTTTGTCCTGCAGTAGACCAGCCCCTGAGAGCCCTCTTGTGTAAAGGTGGAACTGGGAAGCCCCTGGGGGATGCAGGCAGGTGGCAAGAAGAAGCGTTAACCTGTGTTTTGGGGCCTTCTGTCTAAAAGCTTCCAGCTTGCCACAGGCTTTGCCTGGGCTCTGGGTGCCCCTGGCATGGCTGGGTGCAGCTCTGTGCATGCTGTGTTTGGGGCATGCATAGCATTGTCCCATTAATGGCAGAGGTGGAACTGGTGGGGACCGTGATAGTCAGTGGGAGGTTTGGGTGCAGTGGAAACAAGGTTCTGCAATGCTGAAGGGAGTGGAAAAGGGGAGATGTGATATGTAGACTCTGGGCTTCACCCTCCACAGGGAGCTGGAGAGTGGGACCTTGTGGAAGTCTCTCTAAAGATTAAAGGAGCTTAGCAGAGCTGGCAGCCACAGGGACGGGGTCTTCCAAGCCTGTCTCAAAAGAAGTACTGATGTGGTTATAGAAGATAACCGTGAGGGTGACAGAGCCCTGGGACAGGCTGCCCAGAGAGGTTGTGGAGTCTCCTTCTCTGGAGACATTCCAGACCAATCTGGACACATTTCTGTGTGATTTAACCCAGGTGATCCTGCTCGGGCAGGGGGTTGGACTAGATGATCTCTCAAGGTCCCTTCCAACTTCTGATGTTCTGTGATTCTGTGAAGATCCTTGCACAACTCTGGAATAGAAGTCTGAAGAAGGGAAGCCTTTGTGAAGGCAGCACTGCCTGTGGCAGCAGATGCAGACAAAGCTGAGGTACTCTGCCCTCTTTGCCTTGGACTTCACTAACAAGATGTCCCAGGCCATGTACCTGGAGGCAGGGCTCCAACAGCATGGTTGAGAGGTTGTAGAGAGGTGGTTGATGGTCTCATCAGCCAAATGACAGGTGATAGGACAAGGTGAGTGGCCTCAAGCTGCACCAGGACAGGTTCAGATGAGATGACAGGAAGAAATTCTTCACTGAAAGAGTTGCTGGGGTGTGGGCTGTTCATGGAGGTGGTGGAGTCCCCTTCCCTGGGTATATTTAACAGATGGGTAAGGTGAGGTGCTCAGGGATATGGTTTAGAAGAGGACAGGGATGATTGGACTTGATGGTCTTAATGGTATTTTCCAACCTGTGATAGTTACTCCTTGGAGAGCCTGACCCATAAAACTGGACACAGGCTTTCTGGACTCACCAAGAGTGCCAAGAGCTGTCTGTGGGTGCTGGCTGGTCTCTTTGCGAGGCCACTTGTAATGTCATGGACTGTGTTCCTGGGCAGAAGGAGAAGCAGGAGGAGGTGAGGAACAGGCAGCCCAGGCTGGGAAGGGGTAAACCACCCTGGCCACCTCTTGTGATGGGACTGTGTGATCTGTGGGCAAGGGTGAGGTAAACCTGGCATTGTGTCCCTCTGCAGCCAGGCAGTGGGATGGGGGGACATGTGGAGGGGGTGGCAAGGAGCCTGTGGGGCTCTGGGGGCTGTGGCTGTGATCCAAGTGGGGCATTGCATAGAATCACAGACTGTCAGGAGTTGGAGGGGACCTTTAAAGATCATCCAGTCCAGCCCCCTGCCCGAGCAGGATCACCTGGATTAGATCACACAGGAACGTTTGCAGATTGGTCTGGAATGTCTCCAGAGAAGGAGACTCCACAACCTCTCTGGGCAGCCTGTCCCAGGGCTCTGTCACCCTCACGGTGAAGAAGTTCCTCCTTATGTTCAGATGGAACTTTCTATGTTCCAGTTCGGACCCATCGCCCCTGTTCCCTCGTCCAGGTCATCAGTGAATACACTGACGAGTCCTGGTCCCAGGACCGGCCCCCGACGGACTCCGCTATCTCCGGCCTGACCCCGTCCCGCTGTGCCCGGGGGTCCGGGCGGCCCCCGGCGCGGGGCTCTGAGGGGAGCGGGACGGGCGAGGGCGGGAAGGGAGCGGGGCGGCGCGCGCTCGGGCCC
>VXBZ01002961.1:5535-26639 GCA_013399135.1 Heliornis fulica
AAAAACACACACTGCAGTGCCTTTAACAACCAGGAGAGATTAAGAACCCAGATTTGTATCTTGTGAAACACAGTATGACTGGCAACCTGGTGTTTCTTACTGAACAGTTGAGTAATTTCACTACCAACAAAGGAAAAAAAATCACCTACTAAATCACTAATGCAGATACAGATACAGATACAGATACAAATCCTAATAAAATAGGTAAAACTGTACTCTCTTGTTTGGAGTTACCAGTGAGGTTACAATCATTACAGTATACTGGTTTCCAAAAAATGCAGCTAGATTGTGTACAGATGACTTCTGTCATGCTTACTTCTTCATAAAGCCAGTTTGATGAACAACTGCAAACATGTCTTATAAAAAGAAGTTCAAAGCCTTTAAAAAAAAATTGCTTCTGTCAAGATAAAAACAGAGAAAAGGAAAATAAGTTATTTAAACTTCGCTTGAGTTTTCATTAGATACCATATTTATTATACCATCCATAAGCTTTAAAAAACATAAGAAAAGAAGAAAACACTGCTAGACCATCTACTGATCATTTAAAAAGCAATCTGCCTATTTCTTTACAGGTTGTTTTCAAGCTTGTATCTATAATTTCCTCAGACCTTACTGTGTTGATTTCTTCCAAAGTCTACATCCTTCAACTGGGGTTATTTATTATCTGTCCTTCTGTAATAATACTGAGGAGGAAGGAGAAATTATTCTCCTCTCTGAGTTTTTCCACTTGTAAATTTGTAACTGTCCCTTTTCTCTTTCACCCCCTTTCACCTATACATCTCTCTGTAATATATAACATATAAAGGAATAATTTCATCTGAGACAGCAAAACACCCTCGGATCCCCTGGCAAATGCACAGCATGGACTAAAAACGATTACGCATAGGCACACACAGAGAAAAGGTTCCTGCCTGTCCACCTTATTTGCCATTTCAGTGAGAAACCCCCACAAATATCTCCAACTACTGTCACAGAGACTAGTCAGAAAACACTATTTTTCTATTACATAGACTTCTATGTCTTAGGATGTTTACATAAACTGCTATCTTTATGAAGCTGCTCCCATCGCTTATTCATTTTTACTAGCGCTAACAATGTGACAAAAGTAGTTCCCCACAATCTGCTGACAACAGCCAAGTCAAAACCCCATTAATAGCAGTGTAATGAGAACAGTGACCTTATTCTCAGTGAAAAGATTTACCTATAATCAGCTTCACCCTTCTAAAACATATTCACTAATAATTTACAGGAAACTGTTCACCTCATAAAATAAAATATTCTCCTCTGCTGTCCAAACCAAGAAACCCAGCAACAAGGGCTTCCCCCTCATAGTAGCTGCAGACCAGCAGTCAATCTGCAGGATCTAATTCATTTTAATAGACCTATTCATAGCAGCGTGTTTTGGTAGAAGGGCTATTGCAGAAGCTGAATTGCTGAGAGACAGTGAAGTGGCAGCTGGACACTTGACTTCTGTTGGAACTAGATGGCCTTAATCAACACAAAGTCTGAATAAACTGTGAAAGTACTCTATTTCCCTGACTTGTTCCCCACCTTCCTGTCTCCCAGGTTAAGTCATCTGCTCTTTATTGAGACACTGATGTATTAGACGCCTAGGTTGGAAAAGTCTGTGCAGCTTTTATCAATGTATTGGATTGGGCTGCAATGCGTCGAGGCTTGTCTTCAGTGGTAAAAACAAGCAGAGGAGGAAGATAGGTGGAACATGAGAGGTGTCCATCATAACTCCTCAGGACTAATCTCTTCAGAAGGAGTGAAGTCATAAATCCTGCTCAGATCACAAGGTGGCTAAGGCTTTAGAAATACTCATCAAGACAAAGATGAAACTTTGTTGTTATCTACAGCTCTTAAAAGGCCACACAACCATCACTGGGCTGCTGTTTGCCTCATTTCCAAGTCAAAAAAATGGGCATGTAGTATAACATGTGATAGCAGAATGAATATTTCCCAAAGTTTGTGTGCCACCATATTCCTGCTGATGAGATGTTGCCCAGAAAACTAACCCTGCCAAGCTGAAAGAAACTAGACTTATCTAAGTGTAGATTCTTTGGGGTGCTTAAATATGCATGGCAAAAATTTGCAGCAGAAACAGCAACTACCAAAAATAATTTCCATTTCTAGAAATCCAGAGGATGGTAGCTGTCCAAGTCGCAGTCATCACCTGTTATTCACAGGTGGAAAGTTACGTTTGGGTAGAGAAATGGCTCATTACAGACTCCTCTCTATCTTCTTCCGTTTAACTGACACTCCACCCCTGTGTTCTCTGCCATATTTAGGCTCTTCACAGGTAACCACTATTAGCATTTTACCCACTCTCAGAAATCACAGAACTGATGAAGTTAGACTCTGGAGGTCAGGGTAAAAGGTAAGAGGTAGGCCTCTGGAGGTGTCCCAGTCCAACTGCTCTGAGCAGTCACATGGTTATTTACCCATATACTTGTACATATACTTCAGACCCCCTCCTCTTACAAATTTACTATCCTTTTCTAATTCAACATTGCTCCTTTCACAGACCATACTTACACACACTCGTTAAGGACAAGATTTAGTTGTATTTGTGATGATTACCTGATTCAGAAATGTGGCTTTAAGTGAAAAACACCAGACTCTTATACCATAGAATTCTCACCCAATAATAAGGCAACCTTTCTTTCATTAAGGACAAGTCCTGACATCAAAGACAACCATCACCTGCATCTGCAAGACTCTACCTCTGAGTTCACAACTTAATACCAACTTTCTTGGGTGACATCTATATTATGCTGTAGCTCATCAGCATGCTTTCCTTAAATGATGCATAGTTATCATGCTCATCCAGTCTTATGAGATATTAGGGGGATATATCACAAAAGCAAGGCTCTTCAGTAATGTATGATAATGAAAGCACAGTACATTCCAAGGGAAAAGGGATTCAGGAACATAGAGAGGCAAAGATGTCATTTACAAGAGAATCACTTCTGGAGAAAATGATTGTGTATGTGTCAATGAAAGCAAATAATCTTATCCTTAGCCATTCACACCTCCCAAGAAGTAATCTACAAGACTTTAATTAATATCCTTAGAAGACAACATGCTGGGCAGTCAATCTGGTTTCTTACCTTTCTCATAATGGTTAGCTCAGAAACAAACTGGTCATTCAGAATACTTTTTATTTTTAATAATTGCAAGATTTTTCCCTTCATAAGTAGCTACACACTACATTTAAGACATTTTAAGCCACATATATTCAAAATAATTAATTTTAAAATAAAAATATGTTTCTCTGATAATAGGAATTTGCATTATTTGGCAGAGTGGTACTAGAGTTTCTAACCAGAGACACTTGTAATAATGGCAAAAGAAGTTGCTCTTTGCTTCACTACTTCCTTCTCTTTATATTTTTCTCAAGATGAGGGAGAAGAAAAATAGTAGCACATATCTTTGCAAAAAAAATCCTTTGGAACACCATGGCCTTCACAACATCTTTTCCTCAACTGGCAAGTTAAGTAGTGTCCTGGTTTTCATCAAAAATGGACTCACAGGAATCCTTATAACTAGCATTATCTCTCTCAACATTCTAAACCACATATATGTATTTGTCCTCAGGGTTATAACATATATCAGTCCCAGATACTATGACCTACAAACTTTTCTCGGTTTTACTATTTATGTGCCCTATACCTTCACTAGAGCACCTTACCAAACCTCTCTCCTCCTTAACTCTCAGCCTTGCACTACTGCAGACCCCTATCTCAACACTAAAATTCATCTTTACTTCTTTTCAGGTGAATTTAATAATCCACTGCCTTTCCGGACCAGCTGAGAAATGCTTGCTCACAAAAGAGCACTCTTGTGCTATCCATATTTGGGTTTGGGGTGTCTGATTGCCATGAGCTATCCCTGCATGCATGGAAAAGAATACATACCTTTACAAACACTTCTGTGAGATTTCTGGTCTTAAAAAGAACACTGCTCCTTTACAGTCTTGGGAAAATTGCATTCATTTCACTGTATATATAGACCTTAAAATCAAACAGTCCTTATGTGTATAAAGATATTGACACTCTTGGAGGATTATGTGGCAAAAAAACCCCAAAATCTTAGTGATGATACTCATCACATGTTTTAATTTAAATGGCACAACATTAATGCCAAATGTCATTGTCAGTAAAAGTGTCTGCTGAAGCATCTGCATGGATTATTTTTACCTTATAACTCATATTATCATTTATTTTATTGTATACATTCATCGAAATGTATACAGTCAATTCTGTAACATCTACCCCAGGTTTTATTCTTTAAACAGTAGGAGTATCCAGGATCACTAGAGCAGTAAAGTGTTCAAAAATGCAGAATGGAAAAGAAGGTATCTGCCTTACAATGTCCATAATCTTTATGAATTTCTATTTATTGCTATTCATGTCATTGCTACAAAGATATGCATACTTCAGACCCTGTCAACTCATCTGTAAAACTGGAGAGTTTTAGCCCCTTAAATACCCTTGCTCCATTCAATTACTGGTATTTCCACTCCTTGCTTACAGCTCTGCCACAGACCTGCCAGATGTCTCCACAGCATCTTTGACAGCAGACAGTGCTCTCATGACCTTACTTGTATTAGCCCCCTCTTGGCTTCTGAACCCAGAGCAGGCATTTTGAGTCTTTCTCTTTTTTTTTCTATTATTTCTTTTTTGTGTTATGGGTTGTTTGGGTTTTTTTTTTTCCCATCAGCTTAATAGAAAGGGGGGAATGACTACTTGCAATACATCTGGAATTATAACCAACCTTTGGATATGGAAAAACAATCAGGAAACAGTTTTTAAATGGGACCTCTATTTGGCAGATCCTGGTGTTTAGTGATGGAAGGTTTCACCTTAATTGCTTGTGTTAGCATCACAAGATGCCACACTCTACCTGATCTTCAAGAAAAATATGGTTTAATGATACATAAGATGAAAGTAACACTGACTTCCAGAAAGAAGCTCTTCCACAGATAAGAAGTGCTCTTCATGAAATTAACAGCTTGCATCCTTTCTGCATTCATCCCAGTCTGAGATATCTCAATGTATAGATATTCTAAGGAACATAATACAAAAAAATTAAGTCTTTAGGGCAAGGTCTTCTTTGGAAAGTATTGGTGAACAAAGGGAAAGTGTTCTTAGATATGATGACTGGTGCCTTCAACTTTACCAATGCTTCTACAATTCCTCCATGTTTATCAACATTATCACTGTCTTGTCTGGAGTGATTTTGCTGCAGTTAGTCATAAACCAAAATTAAATCAGCTTTATTATACAACTGCCTAGCCTCCTCTGAACATAGCTGGCATCAGTGTTACTTAGTGCTGGCCAAATTGCCTGTGCAGAGTGTACTCCATAGAACAAGACCTGTGTCTTCTCTTGACTCTGGAAGGTGTCCAACATAGTTCTGATACTAGAGACACAGCCAACATTAGTCTCTGTTACAGCCCTCCTGCGTACATACGGTGTCTGTTTGCTCTCAATAACAGCACCATGTCTACCTTCCTTTGCTGCTTTACATGAGTTACAAAATTATTAATGTTTTGGTTTCTTCAATTTATTTAACAGCTCACTTGGGTCCTTTTTCTTTCAGATAATCACTGTGGTTGTTCTGCTGCAATCTTATGAATATTACTGTCAGGATTACATCGGGGAAAATGTGGGTGAACATATTTCCTACCAATCCTGCAAATAATTTCTTAGGAAATAATCTCACTCACACTGTGCTTCAGAATGATCAAGTCATTTATCTCACAAGCCTTTAAATAATTCAAAGAAAATCTCATATTTGGATAGCAACTCAGCAATTTTTGCGTTATCAAGGAAAGATTGAATTACAGAAACATGCTGCGATTGAAAGAACAATAAAAATGGTGCTACATTCATGGTATACAACTACTTTGTGCTAGCTGTGCACAGATTGTAAGTGGGGTAGTGCTTCCCTATGCTGCTTAAGGACTGAAAGAGGGCCATGAAAATGCCTGAAGCTTCTCTTCCCTACCTAGCCTTATTACCAGTAACAATCTATTGTAGTTCTACATCAGAAAGGAATTTTCCTCCCTGCTAGTCTGGCAGGTTTATCTGTCTCCTGACTTGCCGAATGTGCAGATTTGACAGTCAAGTTTTGGTTAGATACAAGTTATATTGTGTACACATGTGTATGTATGCATACATGTGATGGCTGGGCCCTGGGGACCATGTGGGCAGGGCAATACTATGGATCACAGCAGGTGCTCCCATGAAGGCCTGTGTCCACAGAGATCCAGAAAATGCAGCTGCATCATGGAATAAATAGAAGAGGAAAGGAACAAGCTGCTCCAGAGATGGAGAAAGCTGTCCTGACACTTCAACACAAGCCCAGATGTTTTAGGAGTTTTAAATGTTCCCTCTTGCTCTCTCAAAAGCACAGTCTCAGCCAGCCATCTCCTAGATAAACAAACACAGACAGATAGTGACACTTTCAAGCTATCGGTTAGTCCAGCTTTCACTGAAGATAATTTCAGAAATTAGTGTCTTTGCATATCATGGGCCTTAATCCTGAATGCTACAATGAATCAAGTTCTTTTTGAGTGTTCTGCCTAGCTATTTCATAAAAGAGGCACTTAGGAACAGAATCTGACACTAGCATCTTTCACACACAAATAAGTAACTTTTGTATTGCTTACATACCACAGCTAAGAGAGCAAATATCTTTATACCTCAGGTAGAACTATGAACATTGTAACATTAAAAAAGATATGTGAATATGGATATGCAAAGGCTGAGCTTGGTTTCCACACATTTTTATGTGTGCATTTCCCTTTGTCCAGCACTGCAACACAAGGTTTTAGTGACAGTTTTCATTAATCAGCTCCTATTCTAGATGTAAATTAGTCTCACAAACAAGATTCCTCTTTATCATTGCAGTCTTCACATCTTGATTTTTAGACAATTTTTCACAGGGTTATTCTTTAATTAGGTCTTTAATTATAGATTAATTAGCTGCATTACAATATTCCTTATACTTCCTCAACTCTTGTAGCAGTAATATGTTTGCTATCAAGCATGATAGATGTTACATATGCAAGGGGATTTATTACAGATGTATTCCTCTAGCACTTCAGTGAACTGACTAATTATTCAACGTAACTCTTCCACTGACAATGAAGCTAATGAAACACTGGACTGATATCTGTGGCACAAAACCATACTCTTTTTTTCTTTCACTGAGCATTGCCAAAGAGACACCTAATTCTCATAAAACTGAGAAAGAGATGATGTGTTTGAAATGGGCAGGTAGTTTCAACTTGTTTCTTGTTAAACAAAAATACAGTAAGCTCAATAGTACATGACATATTTTTAAAGGTGGTTGAATCTATGAATATAGCTGTAGTCAGTAGGTGAAAACAATTGTCTTTTGTAGTAGACAACAGAGGCCTGGGAAAGTGTGATCATGAGCTAAGAATTGTTTAGAGAAACCCTACTTAATTACTCATATACAAAGACCCATGGCAAATAAAATTGCACTCAGTGCCACTGAACAAAACATGGAGGCTTTCATGTACAATTAGATTATCTTAATTAAGGATAAAATTATAGTCTCAGGTTTCTCAGGCCTCATTTATACTATCTGGATTTTTTAGCTCAATGTTTCATTGAATTATTCTCATTTGTCTTAAGGTACCATCACCAGGAAGTAAGGCTACTACTGTTACCTTTCTTGTACAGGGTCCAACCTCTGAAGTTATCTGTGTGGATGACAGCACCATAAATGTCATTTTAGGCTCCCTGTCCTAATTAAAACTAGACAAAGACCTTCAAGATTTTGATCATTTCCTTTTACTCGCAGGGGTCCATTTTCCATGGACTGATCTAAAAATCCAATCCTACCACATGCACCTTCCTCTACTACAGGAGCACAGAAGCCTACATCTGACCTATGGTATCAAGTCTTCTAGTCCTATTTCCAGGGTTGGATACAAGATTGTTTTATTCATACTTTGAATATGTTTGTAGCTAGTTCATAAGCAGACAAATTCTGGACAAATTCCACTTTCACTTTCTGCCTGAAAAAAGTGGATGCAACTCCAGTAGGATCTACCTCTGGCTAATGTGTGGCTAATGTGTACCATCCATCACTGATCCTTGGAATGGTACTCAGTAAACTACTGAGACAAAGAGATCTGGTACTTTTTAGCCTACAGCAAGTAACATGTCAGTGACAGACAGCACATAAATACAGTAGCAACAGCAACAAAAATAATGATGATATTTTACTTTAAATGATGTTCACAAAAGATTTAACAGGCTAAATTTCCTATACCAGTTAGATTAGCTGTAAGTGGCCTTCAGAAACTGAAGTTCTATAACTCTTTTTAAATTCCACGCTAAATTTTGACAGGCAACAAAGATAAATGACCAACCTCTCCAACCATTTTTTATTGAAAATCATTCTCACACCAGCATATGTCCAGATGTAATAGTGAGGGTTTATCACAACTGAGTCACGGAGTGAGTCTTGAAAGCTTTCCTAAATTATAAATTTTGATTTGTCATGTGTGTAAATCTACTTAGACGAAATATATTGGGATGAATCTTACTGTCTTTAAAGGTGCCCAGCAAACACACCACTCTGGAGTCACGCTCCATGTTTCAGATATTTTTTCCGTATACATTACCATAAAAGTATCTACAGCATTGTAGCAGCAATTAAGACCCAATAATGATTTCTCACTTTCCCTGCCATTTCCTACCTTGACCCCAAATATCTGAAGAAACACAATAATCAGCCAAACTGTCACTTACCTACTACTAAAGGTAAAGAACGCAAGAGTCCAGAGCTCCTGAATGTGCTCTGTGGTTATTCAATTTGGGACACTGAGGTTGTTTATAGCAGCAGCATAGCTCACGGCCAGCCAGACCTGTTTGAACCCTGCAGCATGACTAGCTTTCCAGATGTACTAATATGCTATATTTGTAAAGTGATAACATGATCTGTGATCTTACAGCAGAGACACAGGCTGGATAAAGTATCTACACTGCATGACTCAACGCAGGACGAAAAACAACAGAGCTAGGACAGCATCTCATTTTCACCAAGGAAAGTGTGACAAGCTAACATTACTTGTGGTTATGCTTTTTCCTTGCAAAAGAGCAAGGAGAGTAAAAAAAATTAACATATTTTGTATTCCTCTGGTAAAGACTATCTTCCTCTCCACATCCATGCAAGTGCTAGAGATAGACACATTTGCATGCCAACACTCAGTGTGCAGTTGCCATGAGTGATTGATTTACAGCAATTCTACTTCTACTTGCTCATGGTGGATCACTTTATTTACACCCACTGCTTGGTATTAATGGCAGTATTCCTGCTTACTATTAGTGTTGCCCCATGGTCAGTCAGGGCAGGGAAGTGGGGAGCAGGAGACCATCCCTTCTGCAGCACTGGCATCACCAGGACAGTGGCTGATTACCCTGGGAGGCTGACGTGGAGTCCAGGGCTGTGGGCAGATGGAGAAGACCCTGGTTTCAGGGCAGGGAGGGTAAGTGGGGAAGATGCAGGCAGGGATAGGGAGATTCAAAAGCACCCTTAGGGCCTCACCAGGAATGGTTGAAATTTTCTAATTGTACCTTTATTGAAATAAGCCCATTCTTTGCTAATTAGAAAATCTTTCTTAGTCAAAAAATAACTGATTTAAACCCAACAAAAGAAAGAAAGAAAACACTTTTAGCACAAGGTTCTGGGTCTGGTGTTTTTTTAAGAATTGAATTTTTCATCAGAAGTGTTTCCAAAACTGCTTTTGATTTAATTTCCTTTTGAAATCAGCTTTCAATCAAAATATTATTTAATTTTCTGATAGAAAATAACTGGCATTTTTCAACCATCCCTGTTTATTATTCATCACTGCCAGTAATAATAAGCATTAATTACAACAGCTGGTCTTGGCTGAAATTTCAGATACCAGTTTTACGTTTCTATGTTTTCAGTGGACTCACTGAAATCACATCACACTGATACAAATGAAAGAGGAAAATAAGGGAAAACAAGGAAGTAACAGTGTATTTAATGATTCAATTTTGTCTTCAAGCTTGAAAGAGTTAATGTCAGGACTCACTGATCTTTTTTGAATCAGCATATTTCAAAGTATGATGATATGCAAGTCCTTAACTGCTAAGTCACCTTATTCTTCACCAATATCAGTGATAAAAATTGCATTGATCACCACTAATATTTCTTTGTTGACACGGGGTTTTTTTTATCTTCTTGCCCACCAACATGCATATTCTTTGTCAAATAGCTCTCTGAGTTTCTTGTAGCACTGATGCATATCAGACCTCAGCTGCAAGAACTGATGAAAAAATCGGTGAAGGAGACGACGTTCTGAAGCATAGAAAGCAGAGGCCTTGTATCAGCAAAAGCACGTTCCATATTTCTGCTTTCTTGAACACTAACTAGGAGAACAATATTACTTCTTAATTAGCAATTATATTAAGAAATATGTGATCTCTACCTCACTTTTTCAGGATCTGCCAGTTGCTGTACAGGTGTTGATTTTAGCTAAGGATGGCAAGAGTTGCCCTTTAAATGCTGAAATACTGAGATGTGTCTCAGCAACAGACAGATGACCTTCCAGTTACTTCCCTGACCCTAGACAAGCAGTCATAGATAACCTATTATTCAAATTACAATCACAGCCTATCTACAAGGATTACAAGGAGGAGAGACTTAGGATGTGTGCTGGGAAGGAAAGGAGAAAAAATGGTCAGCTGGTGAAATAGACATCATCTAAAAAAAACCACAAACCAAACCAAAAGCTATCTTATGAAGGAAAAGATGCTAATGATAGAATAGCTGAAGAAGGGCATTAGAGGAGGTATAAAATGTGACAAAAGAGATGGAAAGACAGACAGAATGTATAATATTGTTTAATTGTGGATCTCTTCTCTCACCAAAAAAAAAAAATGTTAAGGAAAATGGAAATTCTAAGTTGTCAATGCCTAAATGTGTCTACAAAACCAGTGACATTCAAAGAGTGTCTTGCACCTATGGTTCCAGAAGCCAGTCAAAGCTTCCATTCTTGGAGCTACCAGGGAGCTGCCATACCAGCAAATAATCACAAAAGCCTGGATAGAAAGAATAACACCACAAACAGTGGAGTAGTAGACAGCACAGACAAGTCAACAGACAGAAATATTTTTTGCATCCAAACAAACCTACTGGCAAGCTGGAACCAAATTAAGGTATGTTTGGTTGACAGAGGCTAGTTACCTCAAAGGTGTTACCTCCACACACTGCATCCCAGTCTCAGTCTGCCACAACCAAACTGGCCTCTGCAGAATCTCAAAGATGTCATTGCACACCAGCCACAGTGGTCTCATGGGAAGTGCTCTTCAGCCAACTAAGCCAGTGGACTGACCAGGGTCTGTGTGTTCTTGTGACACAGCAGTCTACTGAATCATCTTTCTGGATGAGAAGCACTGCCTGGTAAGAAGTACTGAAGCACTCATTTTGTGAAAAGACAGGTCTATTTTGGCTGCAGGAGGAGCTCATGAGCCTCACAGAGCTGGAACTAACACAAAATAGAGGTAGAGCCTGCAGTGAAATCCCTGGCATCCCAGTCTTGGGAACAACGTGCAAAAATGCTCGGGCTGTCTCAGTGTGAACCCAGCTGCTGCATGAGACAGCATCTATACTGCTTCCAGTGATGAGCTTGCCCTGAAAGCAGTACACACATGGTGATGAGTCACTGTACCCATCTAACCCTGCTACTATCCTAAAATAGTAGATCCTCTACCCATGACACTGATAATTCCACAACTCAGATAATCCAGCTAGGGTAACCGAGAGTTAACTATCAACAAACAAGCCAGGGGATATTTCTTTTTTCCCCTTCACCGTTAGCTGAAGCACAGCTCCTCTACTTAAACAATCTATCTGCTGAGCTACTTTACAGAAACCTCACAAAGGAAAAGCAACAATTTTATTAACAACAAAATCTGTTGTATAAATGATTGCTATAGACAATCACTTCCAATAGATTTTTTTTTCTCTCTCTCTCTTCCCCGTTTGACCTACTATGGATAATAATATGCAATTAAATTGAGAACACTTTGGATATTCAAATGAATGTCTGAGTAACACAGGCAAAAGCCAAAGCCTAACATGGGTTGAAGTGGGAAAACCATTTAGTATAGACAAAGCACCTTCACAATAACACTTCAGACAAAAAAGACTGGTAACAGAAGTGCTTCTAGTACAGCTGTCATCAAAACACCTGCTAGAAGGAAGCACACAACAATTAACAGCCTTTTAGGGACATTTCCCATGAACACAAAACAAAGCTATATTTCTGAGAAGATTTACACAAAGTCAGGCTGAAGAGGGGTTAGAACTTGCTGTACTAATTTATCATGCCCTGAACAGAGCTGATCAGCAAAACAAAACGTTTTTGCTTGTTGCTTTGTTTTCACGCTATCAATGTGGCCTTCAGTCTAGAGCTGTCAGAGCTGCAGAATAGCTGTAATAATACCACAGAATCCATAAGTCACGTTACAAATCACTTCAGCAGAGCACATTCTTATGTCTGTGACCTTTCAGTCTTGAGATGTCAGGGCTTTCTGATACAATCTCAGTATACACCAAGGGAAAGATACAATTTATAACTCCTGACAGAGTTACAGACCAGAAATGGCTGGTCTGAGAAGTGCCCAGAGCATTAGTATGATGGGCAAAGTCTCAGACAATGTTTGTAACTCTAGGCTGTGAGTCACACCATCTTGTTGTCCTACTTGTACTATGAAGACCTTTTGTGCAAACTTACCTCTGCTGTCCCACAAGAGCTTCAGCAGCCTGGCTTATGACTCAGCTTATGGGTTTTTAGTGAGGTTGCTTAGATCTGTGGAAAACACAAGATACCTATAGATTTGGTTTTCAGTTTTTCATCAATGTCTTAAAAGTAATTCCAGCTCACTGAGACTGTTTGTCCAGAGGTAAATCACCTTCCAGTAAATGTGCAATGACCTTAAAATCATGACAGAGAGAATATATAAGACTTCCTGAAGGATTTTGCAGACACTGTGAGGAAGAAATATAGCACTTAAAATCAAGGATTGTACAAGACACCACAGGCTGCCAGTCTCTGAGTAGACAACAAGGCTGTGACTGGCTGAGTTCTTCCCAGGAGGTTGTTAACAAGGTTATAAGGGATCCCAAGATGAAACGTCAGTATTAATATCAGCATTAGCATTTGATGATCAGCCCTCCACGAGAAAGATGCATGTAGATGTAAGTGGAAGCACAGCTTTACTCAACCTCAGGCTCCTTTTAGAGCTATTTACACTTGTACCTGATTTGAACCGAATCACCTCATTTAAGAAGCATTTTTTGAGAAAAATAATGGGCATGTTATCTATTGATCTCACTCTTATTACATTTAATTGTGCAACAAATTGACGGCACAGGCACCCACTGGTGCAAACGAACAAAAATGAGATGTATGTTACATTTGATTGACCAGCAATTGCTGAGAATAGGAGGCTCTTTGGTAGGAGCCCAGCTCAGTAGACAGCCTCATTAGATACATCATTAAAGGGAGCGAACCGTAGCTATTTGTCCACCCAGACCAAGTCAACGAAGCAGCACAAGCTCTTCCCAGGGGTACATATCTTCATCCGGGTGTCACGGGGGTTTGCATCAAGGGATGCAAACTCTCTGTTTTCCAAGGATGATTAAACCTGGAAGAAAAAGGGGAAGCACAGGAAAACTCAGCTCCCTCTTTGGTGACTTCTGCCAGCCGGGAGCAGGGGAGCAAACCGACCACAGGGCTATCAAACACAACGCCCTGCAGCAGCAGTCAATTCAGGTACTACGTCTGCGAGGATGAAGTGACTCGCTGGCCCTATGGAAGCCGCATCGCATTGTAGATCCCCGCAGATTTACGGCTCATGCCGGTCGCACACCGCTGTGATACACTAAAGAAAACCAAAGAGATGTCCCTCCTCTGAGCCAGCTACAAAACAGCAGGCACAGTGTTGTCACACACACANAAGAATGAAACAAATGGTGCCATCTACTGTTCAAATTACAAGGACGCCTAGCTCTTCACATCTACATCACTGGACCCTGAAGTTTTCGTGCCTTCCACAACACTGCTTTGGACAAATGAATACAAACACCTGCTCTTTCCTTTATTCCTGTGTGTTACCTAGAGTCTCAGAGATAAATCTGCTTTGGCAGTCTATTTTGCAGGATGCATGAAAGAGTATGCTGGTAGAATACGTAATGCTCCAGTGTGACTGCCTTGTTCCGCAGTGCCACTGTGGTCCCATATACAATATGCAGTGCATAGGGATCTACACCTCTATTAGTAAGCTACAGACAGTAATTTTATTGGAGGAACAGCATTCGTACATGCTAGTTACACACAGAAAAGACAGACAGAAAGGAGAGAGAGAGACTCTCCCTGGCTTCTAATCCAGAATCATTTTTATTTTTACTTTTTGACCTGCTGATGGTAAGCTAAGAAGTTCTCCTGTAAGCAAATGCTTAAAAAAAACCACCTCTTTTTGTAGCCAGAATGCCTTGTGAGCATTCCTTAAATACCTCGTGCTTGGAATTAATAGTCACAAGAAGACACAAAAGCAAATAACAGAGCTAGCCTTTGCAGAGCCCTGAATCCAAGGGCAATTAACTTTAATTTGATAAAATAAAGAAATATAGATACAAAAGAATTAAAAAAAAAATCAAACAGCCACGATGCTGGCACATGGAGCAGGTCAGCAAGTGAGAAAAAAATGACATAAGTAAACAAATTTGTCCTGCAGCACCAGGTGCCCCTTCCTGTCTTTAGAGGGGAAAAATGTGTAATCTGACCTCATATTGTCATTCTGATATATGGTTAACCAAAGAATGCTGCACTGAAGGTTCGCCGTGAACCTTGCGATTCTGAGTGACCGCCATGATAGCAAACACGCTTACATTGCCCACTGCCTGGCCTGCTTCCCACCAAATATGCTGATATGAAAGCCAGACCATGAAGGGGCTCTGAAGCTTGTTTGCAGACAAAATTTTGAGACTGGCTGTCACCAGTTTCAATTTATGCAAAAACATCAAATCGTTTTAATGTTTTTCTGACTGAGTCCACCTTTTTGGCTATGCATGAGCCAGAAGAAAGACTTAATTACAATAAATTTTTAGCCAGATGGCTTAAGTTTACCTTGAGAGATTTTAAAACATGTTTCTTGTTCATGTGCCGCCAGTCACCTCTTCTGCCCCTACCTACACAGCATTTCTGAACTCTTCCCAAACTCTTATCATAACTCGGTAAGGCAAAATGAATCCATGGGGAAAAGGAGTTTTAATCTGCACCTACAACCTATGAGCAGAGGAGTCGGGGATCTGGACATGATCTTCTGCAACAGAAGCAACTTTCAGATAAGCAGAGCCAAAAAAAAAAACACTTGCTGTGTGACTTCTCAACTCAGTGTCATGCTACCAATTACGGATTAAATTTAGATCACACTGGCATGACCTAATAAATAGAAAAACCATCCAGGTAAATTTTCTATGCTTGCAGCCCAGATGAGAGGGCCTTGAGACAGGCATAATTTCTAGTTACAAAGTGACACATAAGAAGCCATCTCAAACTACTGTAATAAAGGTTGACCTAGGGTAGAAATAAGAAATTTGTGGTCACTGTAACTCTTGTGCTATCAGAGTTAAATTAATTTTGTACTGCTTCTCTCCATGCTTTATTTCCTGCTCTATACTGCAGACAAAGCTGAAAGAAATTTCACTGAATGGAGGTTCAGCCTCAAAAGATGCCATTTTAACACTCCAGTTGCAAAGACTTCAAGAAAAAACTGAAGGGAAGAGAAATAATTGTGCCAGTCTGATGGGTTGTTAACGGTTTTCATTCATATAGAGTGGGNTTAAAGGAGATAAACAGAAAGACTATATAAGAATAAAGTCCTGGAGGTGGATAAGAAGTTTTAATTTCAAGAACATTCACAGCACACATTAATATTGATAAGGTAATTCACCCAGAAACAGTCAGGCATCTCCTCTACACATGACTCATGGGGCTAGTTAACAGAAGGTAGATGCCACTGAATCAAATATTTAGCAGAAACACAGTACAGTCTCTGGCAAAAGAGACTACATTCTGCAAGGACAAGAGTCACCAAGAGTGCTGACCCCACAGCCTGTAAATCTTCACACGGCCAAAAGCCACACAATATATATC
Source organism: Heliornis fulica (assembly GCA_013399135.1). NCBI lineage: Eukaryota > Metazoa > Chordata > Aves > Gruiformes > Heliornithidae > Heliornis > Heliornis fulica. The sequence goes on from VXBZ01002961.1 coordinate 21,773, forward strand.
CCCATGCCATAGAGAGCTGAGCACTTGGGGAGCTCTGGGAACAGTACACAGCGGGAAAGTGACACCCAGTTCCAGGAGTCCTGACACCTGGTTGCAGAAGAGTCAGGACTGGGTTTAGCAGGTGCTTTGGTTGAAAAAAGGTTGAAAGTCCTAGCAGACCTTTCTGGATCTCCCTGCCCAGTCAGATATATTAATTATTTCTGTGCCCTCACAGACCCACCACCAGTTTTGTGGGTTTAGTTTGAAGACACTCTGAAAGATCTTGCCAGCCAGCAGAAGAAAAGCTCCACACCAGATAATTCTGTAGAAGCAGCACACTGTGTTACACATTACCAGTACAGCTTTTAGCAGTTGAGCTCTGTATTGTTGACAACAGCAAATATTAAAAGTGCTACAACCACTAAATATATATTGCCTTTCAGTCTGTCAAGCAAACATTACAAGAGGGGGCAGTGGCAATTACAGAAGGTAATTACAGGTGAAGACAAAGCAGTTTATCACAGCAGATGATAAATTGCAAGAAAGGGTGAATGACCCTTGTTCTGCCTGGGCAATTCATACAGATTAAACAATAACTTTAAAATAATTAACCTAGTAGAATGTAATGATTTTTAAAACCATTTAAATGGTGTTTAATTTGTTCAAATGAACTATCCCATTAAGACTCAAATTCATCATTTTGATTTGGAAGGGAAGTTTTAATAAGGCCAACCTTTAGCACAATTTTAATAACTGTATTAGAGATGTATCGTTGAATGTAACACATAAGCTGATCTGCTAGTAATTTCTCATAAAGTTTAAAATCAAAGAAATTTATAATAATATTAATGGAATTTTTAAAAACTATTTTTATTGCTTTTATTTCCAACAACATAAAAAGATATACTTATACTAGGACTGTAACATATTATTACCTCTAGCAACAGAATTACAGGCTGCTAACACAGATAATTCAAAAAAGCATGTAAAGTACTTAGGTACTACAGTAGAAATAACAAAACAAACAAAAAAGAAGAGGCATTATTAAAGTGGCAGTGTATAGACAGCCACTGTGGTGAAAACATTTTTTAAGAAGGTCATTTCAACTCCAGAGTCTCTTAAACCTGAAGGCACCAGCCAGGCTTTTTTCACCAGGTGATCAAACTCCACCAGCACTGCCAAAAAAAAAAAGGGGGGATCCCGTATCTTGTGTGAGGTGTTTGGAGGTTTTCTCTGGAGGTGGGGAGCCTACTTCTTCTGTAATTACTTAAAGCCAGTTAGTGTTGGGACAGATTGCTGGGTTATGCTTGCAAAAGCTTGCACAGCACTGACCCACAGCAGCACAAGAGCTGAATAAAGAATACCTCTATCAGATTCCTTGACTCTGCAACAATTGCCAAACAATACAGGATGCAAGGACTAAAAGAACTAAGAAAAGAACATACTGTGTGGAAAACAGAGTAATTAAAACCTACGCTTCTCTGTATATAAGAAGAAAAAAAGGATTTGAGCAGTTCTTTACTCTGTATGGACAAGCAGTAAGGGAAAAAAATGGAAGATGATAGGTTAGTTTGTGACTATCATTGGTCTCAGGCAGTTTATGTATTAAATAGTTCTTGTTAGAGTTAGCTCTGAAAATGCCAACTGGAAGATTTTATTTCAGCAATTTGAGACCTGCATTCCAAGCAAGTAAAGAAGGAGCATAGAAAATAAAGGTGAAAAGACACCTTGTGATGGAATTAAGTTTAGAGAGTTTTTACATGAGCTACATGAGTCCCCTGATATGAGGCAGAAGAAAGAGCTGGGATAAAACTTGCCAGAAAAAGTTACCAGACCTGCTTCAGTCAACTATCTTTTTTCTCTTTTACCCCATACATACACCTCTCTCATTCTCTTCTGCAGGCACTACTACTTGCATCGTTCCAGAGATTTCAAGTTTGGGGAGCAAAAGCATCTATGGGAAAAAAATCCATTTCTTTTTGCAGTGTTAGTTTCTGCTTGGGTAACTCCACACCTGGTAAACTTCAGTCTCAGGTGAACACCCCAGCTGCAGCAGCAGAAGGGAGGTGTCCCAAACAAGAACAGCTCTAGGTAAGCAGATCAATGCCAAAGCCAGCTTAGGTCAGATGTACAGCGTAGGATAAACAATCACAACTCATTTGACTGCTGACAGGACCTACTGACCTTAATGCTACTAGGCAGATTTAAAAGAAACTTGAAGAAAAGTTCCAGTGATTCCAAAGAACTTTTATACCTCTATCAAGAGATTGTGCATAGGTATTTGAAAGTTTATACTTTTAATATTGACTGTCAAATATAAATATTGACAGGTGAAGTTCTAGTAAAGACCAGTGAGAATCACCAGCTGTGCTTGTTCCCTGCAGTGTTCATCAGCTAAACACCAGGCAGTGAAAACATCAAACCTTTGCTTTGCTCCAAGTGGTTTCTGACCAATGTATCCACAGCATCTCTTACGAACCACTATTTCCCTGTTTAGGCAGAGAAAAACATTTTATTCTATTCAGCTTACATCACTAGGAACTTAACTTACATAGTTTAATTGGCCTCACAACATACCCATTTATTTTAATGTCTATAAGGCCAATGTAAAGTGGAAATATATCTTTTTATTTATAGAGATACAAACCATTTTTAAAAATGCTGTTGTCCTGCTGGTCAGTGCTTGTCCGAGTGTACTCACTGGGAGGTCCTCATAATTGTGCATTATCATCCCATTGAAGATGAGAGAGACTGTGATGTTTCTGACCCTGTTTTTAGGATCCAGTATTTCATGTTTACATATTCAGCCAACTTCATACCCAAGGTGAATTTCAGTGGTATTGCTAGAACTTGCTGAAAACAATAGTAAAAGCCAATCTTCAAATTCCTCCCTTTTCAAATCATCTTTCCACCTTCCTGGCTTTAACCAAAAAATACCCAATCTGATTGCAACTGAGCAACTTAAGTCACAGACCAAAGAAAGAAAAATACACTTTTTCTTGTTGTTCAATGTGTTTCTGTCTGAAAGGATGGGAGAAAGTTATCAGCCAGTGACTAGAGCAGTTCATTGGACAGGAGCAGCTCATATATTCCCTATTAAATGATATGACTTGCCCTACCTAATCCGGAAAGAAATACATCACATCAATAGCAAGGAATACAAAGAGAAGAAAAAAGTCTCTGTCCTCACGCATCAGGGACCTTCTGTATTCAGTACAATATGAGCTATATTGTAACCAATACATTGGCTTCACTGTTAAAGCGCAGCCTCTGCCAGCTCTGGTACACCTGTGAAGTGTTGTGAACCACATTCAAGATAATATTAGTATGTCCAGCCCAATACTGATTTAGCTATTTGAAATCACAGTCATGGGAAAATTGTGTGCGTTCAATTGTAAACCTGTCTGAAGGGTTATAACTTGCAAGCCCACACAAACTGGTTCTTAGATAAACACATATCCGTATTTTAAAAAATAAAATTAAACAAAACAAAAACAAAAACAAAACAAAACAAAAAAAACCCCAAACATTAATCCCTTTTTAATCAAACTTGGAAAGGTTGACACAGCCGGAAAACTCGGGACATTTGTGTGGAGGAGCTGATAACTGCTATCACTGCTTCCTCATTGACTCTTCATTGGCAGCTTCACACCTCTTGCAGTTCTGCAAGCATCGATTTTAAATGGCCTGTAACACTGCCAGCTCAATTTAACACCAGGAATCTGAAACTCGTAATAGATGAGGGTAAGGAAAAACTATGCAAGCGCTACAAGGAAGTCTATAAACTGAAGTATATCTCACTACATTCCAGTACAGACATTGATGCTCCCCTTCCTACAGATTTCTCTTTGCTTTTTCACCAGAAAAATGCATAAGCATGCAAGGAATGTGGAGATTCAGAGTAAATGTTAATAATCACGTATTTATATTTGGCCCTTAAAGTTCCATTTCCTCAAGTTACCTAGCAAGTCATTTTGCATTTTACTCACATAGCTTTGCACATGAGCAAAAGACATGTTTTTTTTCTGAAGACTGCAATAAAGTCGTTCTGTTGTGCAGTCAAGAAGCTTCACAAATTCTAAGTCCATCCCTAATAGCTGCAGATGACAGCATACTCAAAACACTAAGTGTTTACACAAGGTGCCACCACTAATTTCAACAGTAGTGGAATTGGCTGATTATTACCCACTCCACCCCCTTATGGAAAGACATTAATATTTTCTTAATGAAGGTAAGGCTTCTAGCCCTTTGTTCTCTATTGCCTTGACCTTGTGCTGTGCCCTTGTGCTGCAAAATGAGTGTATAAATCCATATTGTCATACCATTTCTCCCAAAGGGATGGGCCCTTCGACATGGTAATTTATGTATAATTTACAATGCCCACAAGACTTTGATGATTAGTGTTACACTTAAAGAGCTTTGGCCAGCTGCCTGACATTCACCTGATGATTTGTTCAGATTTAAATTTTACAGATGCGAACTTCCTTGAGGCAGACACACATCAGCAAATACGGCAAGATTTGCATACAAGGCTTTTGCATAAGAGGCTTTCCATTTTGTATGGCTTGGCAGATCCTTAAGCCTATCTAGAGATACTGTGATATCACGAGGCTTTGGCCAGTTTGCAGCAGCTTTCAGTTCCATGCCCAAGGAGTGGCTAGGGCCCCTGTTTGGGAAGGATCAACTACAAAAATGGTTTGCTACTTCATAGATCAACCCTTTTTAAACATCACAGATTTCATGGAATTAGGATTGATTTGAAAGATGACAAATTCTTAAACTCATTGCTGCAGTGTTTCAGTTTTTAAATAGATATTTCCTGAATGTGTTGCAGATGTGGGGTTTTAAATTCACAAAAAAAAAAAAAAAAAACTTTCTGAATTACCTG
>VXBZ01002963.1:2230-18048 GCA_013399135.1 Heliornis fulica
AGACAACTCACCAGGATAGGAATTGAAAGCACTGTTCACTGGGAAGAGCTCATATTATCGTTCCCTCTCTACATGCAAAAGCTCACCTGAAACCAGTCTTTTGCTTTTTTTTTTTTAACTTGACATTTTTAAACATCTCGTGAGTATTCTTATCACACCAAAAAAAAAAGCCCTACTTCCAAACACAGCACTTACTGACCTAGCTGGAACATGTTCACATAAGGAAAAGAGACCAGAACTCTCAGCAATACCTTGCTGAAACTCCTCCTGGTAATATGATGTGGAAAACCTGGAATTTCTCTGTCCACCACAGCTCCATACCCTGACAATATCTATCAGGGATGGAGCACGGAACTGTAGTCCTGTTGCATGGGTGACTGAGGCAAAACTCAAGTAACTAATTATTTCAGCACATGCTCCAGTCTTCCCAGCACTCAGGCACACCCCTAACATACCAAGTCAATCACCACCTGCTAATATAGTTTTTGCTCTGCATTTTTGCTTTTACACAATTTTTGCCTTTCCAGATAAAACAGTGTAATTAACAAGATGTTAGGCACAATTCAGAATCAGCAAAGAGGCTCCCTGTTGGGTTCTCAAGTCATCTGCATGCAACAGTGCACGGTTTGTAATCACACATAAAAGCAGTTTTTAAAAGAGGGGTGGAAGACTATTATAGAAAGGTTTGCAGACTTAAAAAAATTATACAAGCCATGGCTACTGTTGAAAACAAGTGAACAGGATTCAGAGAAATTAGAACTTTATAAAGTTAGAAAAGTTGAATATGGAACCTGATTTAGATCTTCAAGGCATAAAGGGTTCTCAAAGCCTTCTCATAGTAATACTCTTGTCTTCATGAAGGCAGTAGGAAAGACTATTTCCAGAAAGAAATAAAAAGCAAGCTTCCCTCATGTTTAGGGAAAAGAATGACACTTGAACATAAAATTCTAATACGCATCATGCATGACTTCTCATCCTTCTCAAACAGAAATGAAAGCTTCAGCACACTGGTACTTCATGGCATGCTGTCATTAACTTTTTATTTTCTTTACCCAATTTGTTCAATTTACTTTGAGTTATACTTAACTGACAAAAATGTCATTACATTAGTCACAAAATGACGACTTTTCAGATAGAAACGTAACTCAACCCAAGCACAAGTCCACCAACTTGCTGAGCAATTCCATCAATACAGGGACAGTCTGTCATCATTAAATTGTTAACACTGTACTGTTTCTTTTTTTTAATGTCCTGATGTTAATTAAAAAAAAATAAAAAAGATCCCCATTCTGTAACAAGGAGTTTACAGTCTGACACCAGCTGCAGTAATGCTAAACACCATGATACTAGCAGATAGCTTCTACACAAGTTAAATTAGGAGACTAGTGTCAGCATAAGGACACTGACAGTAAATTCACAAGCTGAGAAGGTAACTGAAGAGCTCTGTATTACAGGCTATCTGAAGAACTCTGAATAATCACAGTTCCTTCTCCAACTCAGAGTATTGAAGTCTGGAATAAGCCGGAAGGATCAAGCAAGAAATTTGGACCAAAAATGCAATGTAGCATCAGGAAAAGGCAAAGAAGTCAAGACTTATTTACTGCAGCTGGGCAAAGCTCCACATAAAAAAGGCTACAGAACTGAAGCAGTAAAAAGGCAGAGAAAAGTACTGGAGCAAGTAGACAGAGAGGACATTTAAGTAGCACCAGACAAACACAAAAACAAGTCTGCTGCGCTTTGGGCTAGGAAGTCAGTGCAGAGAACGCCAGATCCGTAAGCAGAATGCAGCAATCCAGTTTGGCATAAGGTTACAATTATATAAGTTTGACAGGTGCAAATACATATAATCCAAAATAAGAATATGGAATTAATAGTGTAGAGAAGCTGAATATACAAAATGCATAGAGAAATAAACATCTTATAAATTGATTTAATTACAGACTCAAGCATCTCAGCTTCAAACCGATAAATGATAATATGAAAAAGGCCCAGTCCTACAGACTTTAACCACAATGGACATTGCTGTATGGAACTGTTATGACAGTACTTAAAGCATGGGAGTAAAAGTCCAAAAGCAAGGCCTTGAAGTTAGGAACACAGATATTAACTCCTAAACACTGCTGGTGGTATACTGTTGGAATAATCTGATAAAACAACTATATACCCTTGGAGAACACTTAACATTAGTTCTAGCTTCACTGTGCAGCCAGAGTGCACATAAAGTGCTACAGAAAGTTTCACAAATTTTATTTCCTGAAATTTAATGAAGACAAGGCATTGCTGAAGTAGTTATTTGCAACTAGAAGCAAGAAACAGACTCTGATCTATAGCATCTTACAATGCTACTCATGTTTTATCTACACATTATGAATAGTCTTTTGCAAATTTTGGGACCACTCTTGCTTAGTGTGGGGATCCTCACCTTCAGTGAGGCCAAAGGCTGCCAAGTCATTGCAAGGTTGGGCCTTGTGCCGTTAACTATAATAGCTACAGGAACTAAAAGAAAATATAACTTGTGCACTACAGCTGTTCAGTACCACAGTAACTTTCAAACCCTTTAGCTTTTATTTCATCAATGTGCAGCATGGTTCTAACCCATGGGCATCTAGGACTCATTCATCTGCAGGAACCTTTTCATGAGTGTTGCAAGTTTCTGAACATCTTCAACGGTCACTGCGTTATATAAGGAGGCACGGATTCCTCCCACAGACCTGAACAGAAAAGAGGAAGGGAGAAAAAAATATGAAGGATGTTTTTTTCAAATGCTCTAAAGAGGACATTAATAACATTCACAGACATTAAAATGTAGCCCTATTCCAAAGGGATAAACTTCACATTTTATATGAATGAGAAGTAACATTTAATTCTTCAAGGCATGCACGTGATCTGGAGAAACTCAGTATTTATAAGTTATTCACAGCTTTAACACTACATCCTGTGACATCAATAAAACTATCTTTTTTAATCCCACAAACACCACAGAAAACTGGAAGGAACTCTTGCAACCAGGTAGACAAGGCAGAAGATGAGTGGAGGTCAGATTCTGTGCTATTTGCACAGAGCCAGATTTATCATACTGGGGAAGAAAACAGAATTAAGGAGGAAGCTCTCCTTATTACAACTAGTAGCTGAGTATCTAGACTGCCATTCCCAAGTGATGCCAAACCAATACAAGGAACTGCTTGTGAGTGAAAAAGGCTGGTATGTCCATGCACAGCACCTGCTGCAGTGATACAGCAGCAACAGCTTATTCTGCACAGGGAAGGGATTCACCTGACCAATACCCACCTATGCCCTTTCAGAGATATCATGTTAAGTTCCACAGCTTTCTCAAGGAATTTCTTTTCCAGCGCTTCATCACCCTTGATACTGCCAATACGGAAAGGGACATTCATTCTGCTTCGGTTCTTCTTCTCCACTGGACATCTAGAAGCGTTGCAGAATGTTACAGTTAACCAATTTTGGCTACATTTACATTCTCAGCTATACACAGTTTCAGAAAACAAACATCTGCATCTGTTTAGCACCCAAGTCATTCCTCCATAACCAAAAAAGATCATCACTTTCCGTGAAAGAAAGCAGGCTTCCTTTTTTAACCTAGTGTAATAAGTGAGAGGCAGTACATGAAATGCTTATTAATCCTTCCAGGCATATTCAAAGTTGTCCCAGAGGAATGTATGGCAGACTTGTAAAGAGACACAGTTTAGAAAAAAAACATAATAAAAACCACTACCCCACCCACAGCAGTCTCAGTTACATTCCCTAGGGTGAGGCTGGTTACAGTGAACTTTAAGTCTCAAGCAGTTTCTCCTGTTTATCTTCAAAGACTGGAACACTTCTTTTTTACTCAGCTAAATCACAAATGCTACAGAATTGTGCTTGACTCAGATAAACTGAGCTAAAGCCCACATTCTACATTAGTACTACTCAGAATCCTGAACACCTTAAGTAGAAGAGACATCTTTGGGACAAATCTTGCATTGCATATGTGGTCACAATATATGGAGTGCAGCACAGCTCTTCAACTTCTTAAATTTTAATCTAAAGTAGAATATTAAAGGCATGTTTAAAGAAAAATTTCTCTTTAATTATTCAGTGAAGAGTAATTTAGGTTTAGGTATTTTTGTTTAGTGCTTTTATTTAGGTACAAAGCAGATAAGACTCCAGATTTATCCTTTCCTAAAGCTGTGATGTAGATTCTTGCAGGGATTCATTAGGAATAAGTTCTTATAAACCACATGTAAATTTCATACCTATTATTATTCTATTTGACAAAGAATGGGTATCATTCTTTCGTAGTTCCTCCCTTGTTCCTTTGTACAGATGTCTCCCACTATGAAGAGACAAAGAGATCAAACCTACTATCTGCCTATGCAAATTTTCTGCTTCAAATGCAACCAGGAAAACACTCTGCAAAGGCATATGCTTGTAAGCACTCCCACATTTGAATAACTGTAGCTACGCTGTAGGTTGGGGGTTTTTTTTGTTGGTTTGTTTTTGGGGTTTTCAAGAATATCCAGTTGCTCTCAGGCAATCCAGCGTATATCACAGGCAGACTGTGGAAAGCAAGCTGCAAATGAAACACAGGACTCTGTGGAAGAAAGCCTCCGCTTGCTAAACGGCTTGTCACACCGCTTACCCAGCAGAGCATGCCACAGATCAGGTGGCACATTACAGCTGGGAAGGCAGCTTCGGATGTATCTATAACTAAAAGGAAGACAATAAAATAAAATTTAAAAATCCCCATTCTTCAACTGCATCGCTTAGCAGGATGCCCGGAGCTCAGCTAGCGAGGCTTGCTTTGCCTTCCCAGCTGATTGTTTGCCATCCCATCTGCATCGCATTTCCCTCTCACGGCCTTACAGACCAGCTTGCCAGAAACAGATGTCTATTTGTCACAAAATGTTTTTTCAAGGCTTCATTTGCTTACCGAGGTTTATGAAAAACCCTCAGGATTTCATTAAAGTAGGATCACAATCCTGATCATGACAATGCTACAGGCAAAGCTGTTCTCATTAACTAAGTAGATAAGCAGAATGTATTAAATATTACGATGAAACTATATCCCTGCCAATTAAGGTTGCAGGCAGCTTTAATTCAAAATCCAAATTTAATTTGCCCTATCCCAACTTCGACTTGAAAGTTAATTAGGTCCCAAAAACTGTTAATTTATACTGAGGATGAAGGAAAATGTTTTGTGGTTTCATAGTCAATTACTAGTATTAGAATTTTTGTGAATTAAAGCATCAGCTGTTAACTATATATATTTTGGGTCCTGTGAGCTCAAAGATACTTAGCAACAGTATGCAAAATTTAGAGGTGGAAATCTGCTTTGTGAAACCATCAAAATAACTAAAGAAAATAAAATGTAATACATTTTTATAGTTTACATAAAGTACATTTTGGACTACATCTAGGTCTGACCTTTCTACTTTAGACTCTGAGGACTTAGGGCTATTAGCTAAAAAAGTAAAAAATGCTATGCTTAACAGAGAAAAAGCAGTCTTTGCCTACTGAAAGACATGGTTGAAAGAATTCAATGCAGAAATGGTCTCTACAACTTCTTATAAGCCACTTCTCATCTGGTTTTGGACTATTTTCACACACACATACACACAGACATTCAAGTAAGAATACAAACAAGAATCTGTGCATCTGGTCTTTGTGTACTCTTCTCCTAGAGTCCTGCATTTTATTAAGTTTAGATCACCTTATTAAAACGCTTCACAACTGATCTATACAGGTTAACTACCCAAGGATGAGTCTTACTCCAGTACAAAGTTAGTTCAAGTTATCAAGCAAATGTGCACAGAAATTCTGTAGGATTCCTCAAGATTTCTACACTCTGAAAAGGTAACTTCAAAAACGTACCACAACCAGACTCCTAAAAGTTATGAATATGCTTGTCTCTGCAACTAATATTGAAACCAAGTGGGGAAAAAAAATAGCAACTTACACATAGAATCCATTGGACTTGTCTATAATATCATAGATCATTCGTGATTTGATTAAGCTAAGTTTATCCATAGCTGCAGCTCCACCGTTATTCTTTATCCATTCCAGTACCAATCCCATGATATAAATACTGCAACAGGTAAGAACATTTTCCAGTCAGATTAATAAAAAGCCAGAAATTAGTAACAGTCCTGCTTACTAGTTCTCAAAAATGCTTCAGCAACAAGGTATTATTGTTTGCTTTTCAGGGTGCTTAAGAATAACACAGAATTTGCACTATTTTACCAATCAAGACAACTCTAAGCGGACAGTGGTTACGGAGTTTTTTTCTGGATGTAGATGAAGCATCCTGAAACTCAAATATCACACAAATCTGTTGAACCAAACTTAACCCTGTTGTTGCAAAGAAGGGCAATTCCTGAAGGTATCCTGAAGCCCTGAAGGGCTCCCAAGTAGCAACCCCCCTGTGCAGCTTCACTAGCAAAGAGGCAGGGGTGGGGGGTGGGAATCTCAAATGTGTGTACATTAACAGATAGAAATCTAATCCTATTCTCACAGGTGTTAAAAATTATAGACCCTTTTCTGTCTTGAATCTCCCTCTCTCCCACCCCCACGAGCAGTGAAACTTGGTGAAACAAATAATGATGTATTACATGTAATTATTCATTACCATTCAAGTTTAAGTAGAGATCTGGAAAACTACTGGCATCATGTGGCTTGTGACCAAGTATTTCAAAGCTAGTTACTAAGTGCAACATTAAAAAAAAATCCTCCAGACCTTTTGCTACAAAAAACTCAGCTTGTTCAAGTTCAGGCATTTCCCACGACTACACCACTTTACATAATAAACTGTTCACAAGTTTTTAATGGCTTATTTCCAAAAAGTTTGCTTTTATTAATCCCTTCATTACAGATTCCAAGGGAGTGCTCAGAACACTACTCAACAAGTTTCCCTAACACAGGTCTAGCAGGAGGCTGTTTTAAACATTGCTGTTTTTAATTTCTCAGGGGATGCAAGTGACAAGTCTTTGAACACTGCGGAATAATTGCTTGCCTTTCATACAATGCACATTACAGATTTGAGAGCACAGCCTCGACACATTTACGACAGCATAGAATATTTAAGCATAGCCTTGCCCCCTACCAAAGATACAGGACCACATTCAGCTCTTGCCCTCATTTCCTTGAGTGAGAGATCTTGGAGAAAGGTTAGAGAAGTCAGCCTTAAGAGTCAGCCACAAAGCCCAGACAGCTGAAATCATTTATCCTTCTTCCACATCAGTCAAAACAATATTTCTGGAGCAGTTTTAAATGCCAAATAAACCCTTGGAGCTTGGAAATGAGATTTTTATAGCAAAATCATTGTTAATTTTAGCAAAGCAGATTAGGGTCAAGGAGTCAAGCTTTGTAGTGCCAAGAGGTGAAAACCATTAGCATCACCTTAATTTAATTTAACATCCTGCTGAAGTAGCTTTCGCAAATTCAGTTAATATTCCCTGCCTGTTTGCCAGCAAACCATTAGAGTGCAAGGAAGAGAGCGGAGAAAGAGAACTAAGAAGCCTTGCCAGTTCCTTACAAAAAACTGGAACAGGCGTTTAGAGCCAAGGCAAACAGATGCGTACCCTGCCAACATTTCAGTCTGTTACACTCTGGATGCTGGAGTGTACACTCCAATGTGCGCCTGCAGCATGAACCAAAATCTGGCAAGACTGTGAGGAAAGAACTGTTAGTTCAATTTTACTTGCAGGTCCCTTAATCTCCCACTACCCTGTTAAAATTATTGACAGATACCGAGTTGCAGCTAAAGCTGCACTTTCTTTCTGGAAGTTCTTTGCAGTGGCTAAACTAAAGCTGCATAATTTAATTAGGTTTTGCTCTTCAAGCAATAGGAGCAAGGCTCATTCAAGTGCTGAAATTAAGAACTTGGCTTTTTTTTTGTTTTTTCAAATGTAAATACCTCTGTACTNAACCTGGCATGCACAAGTACAATGTGTCCAAAACAGTATGTGCGACTTGGGAGTCAAGAAATTAATCAATCATGATACAGAAACTTTAACAATCCCTGGGAAGAAAGACACACATATTGCCCATGTTACAAAGGCACATTCAGAAAGAAAACTTTATGGTGCTTCCAGATTTTTGTCAGTCCTTGCTTTAGACATCAGCCTGAAGGATATAGATTGCACCCAGCCAACGAGGCTGACAGCAACAGAACATCATTACAGCACTACATACTCTACAGTATGTGCAGCCATTGGGAAACTAAAAGAGTTTTTCAAGTCTGGAATAAACACACAAGATTTACTGTTCTTTCGATCGATCAAGATCGCTGCCTCTGTCTTGCAACAGGACACTCCACAGTGAAAATCTGCAGATTCAGCGATAGTATCACTGAAAATTCTACTGAATTTCTGTAGGCTGTTGCATTATTACACTTTATAAGCAGGAACTACTGTACTTCATATGCTGTGCTTTATTTACAGCACATTTGATGTGTTGGGCATCATTAGGTAACTTAAGTTTGCAAATTCTGGCACAAAAAAAAGGAACTGTAAGAGCTGAGATTAAACATCAACAATATAAGATTGCATGATCAAGCGATCTGAATCAAAAGAACTTTTATCTTTAAAAACAGACATTGTTATTTTCAAAGTAATTAAAGGAAGTTCAGTACAGGGGGATGATGGCTTGTTTGAAGGTTTTCTTTAAAATAATCATTTTAGTGATTATTAGTGTAACAATACTCCAGATTAAGAACTGGTAGATACTATAGATACAATATTCCAGTAGTAAAGCACCATTTCACTAGATATTAGAAGGCAGGAGATATAATTTTAAAAGGGTAAGCCATAGTTTGTTCTGCCTCTTGAATACATGAAATCACCGGGTACATGCCAATTTTATCATCTTGATTACTAGCAATGATTATGAAGGCAGACCAGTTTTTTTTTGGATAGGAATTAAAAAAAAAAGAAACAGCAAAGGTGTACTAGAGAATAGAGCAAAGACATTATTAAAATGCCTTTAAAATTTTTGTTTTACGGGGATAGTGATCTGGAGGTTGAAATGCTGAGTACAACCTCAAGAAGAAACTGACTAAAAACCCTACTGAGTGTTCCAGAGGTAAGACTAAGTGACATACTTGGAATAATCAAGGTATCACCACTGAATTGACTAGAGTTGTGCTCATGTAAGTCCTGAAACCTCTACAGTGGAATTATGACAAACTTCTAAAAATACTATGTCCTTTATGTCCAAGTCCCACAAGGCAACACCAAAACCTACTACAGCCACACAGCTGGACACTTCCCATGTCTTCACAGGGATCATGAGAAGCTCAAACAACCAGAGACTTGAAGGCACTCACTCAACTTGTGAAACTTGTCTTGGTAAGAGCAGCAGATGGCAGTGCAGCAGCTTTCGGTGTAGAGAGATAATACACAGCAGGGTAAGTTACCTGTAGCACGGAGGAGTGTTATACAGGGAGCCGTTCATTGCTTGTGTTTTGTAATCCAGCACGACAGGGCATTCTTTCAGTGCAAATCCCAGCAAGTCCTCACGCACTATTACAACAGTGACTCCAGCACAGCCAATATTCTTCTGAGCACCAGCAAAAATCACGCCAAACTTTAAAAGAGAGAAGAGAAGGGCTCACTACGTGCACTCAGTAACAGATTCTAGTTACCCACTCATACAACTCAGCTGAACAGCTTGGAGAACATGTTGAAAATGAGCAAGTTGTGGGTCAAGTTAGAAGTTCTGATTTCACAGTGCACATCCAGCTACAGTTATCCCATCTGCATTACCATTACTATCGTTCAACTGAGAGCACATCACAAAAGATCTTCCAATGATTTGCCAAGTATTTATTTGGTCATCACAAACAGCTCTTAATGAAGCCTGTCCCCACTTCACATACTGCAAGTAAATTTGCTAAAAATATATTTACTCTAAAATCACAGTATTTTCAACCAATCTGGTATTTCAAAACAGACCTCATATAATCCCCTTGTTGATGAACACACCAACAATTTCCCCTTCCATAGGTCAAACACACTACTTCACCAGCCAGTTACACTTCCCACTCATAACACACTTGACAAACCTAAGCACTATGTTCCAACTCTGCACTATATGAGAAACATGGTAATTGTGAGGCACAGGAAGCTTTCGCAGATTAAAAGGGAATGCAGATTTTTCATGTAAGCGGCAGGATCAAAAGAAATCTGATCCACAGTATGTTGGTATAGCCATACACTCTACCTACATGCTAGATATTATGCAGATTCTGCATATATTTTTCAGCTACAACACCAGTGAAGACCACATAGTGAACAAATAGTCTTTGGCATCTATTACTGTGAATGCTTTCAACCTAGTTTAGTATGCTTTTAGCTGAAGGACTGATAGGTGTGTCAACCTTCAAATTTCAACATTTGAATCTGCCATCAGACACACAACTAACAATATTTTGTTTTCTTAAATTCCCTGCCAAGCATCTCTGGCCATCCAGACACTTCAGAGTGTCTAATTACAAGCACTGGAGTTCAAAGATGTTTCATGCAGCCACTGTGTCCAAAACTGTACCTTAGAAACATCCACAGGTCTGGATAGGAAGTTTGATGACATATCACAAACCAAGACTGCTCCTTTGACATCAGGTACAAAGTCAAACTCCACACCATGAACAGTCTCGTTAGCACAGTAATAGACATAAGATGCATCAGGATTAAGATTCCAAGTGCTTGGATCAGGAATGTCTGAGACAGACAAAAAAGAAAACCAAAGGTCACTAGAGACAAGTCATTTTCCTGACATGCAGTTTTACTTAAGCACAGAACTTAAGTACAGACCCAGGATGATTTTACATATAAAGTATTAGTTATCTTGTTACCAGGATGATGTCATTTATCTGCAAAGGATAATTGCATGGTGAGCCATCATTAAGCCTGCAAATACTCTTTGGGTTTTCAGCCCTTACTCCTCGAGGAATTTGCATCAGTTTTGCAATCCCAGAGTACAAACTACTATCCTCAGGGTCCAAAACACATTTCAGAGGAATTTAGACACTGGGTCCATGAATCCTCCTTTGCAACCACAGAAGCATCCAAATCCTCACTGGCAGAGTTCTCTAAAACTGTTTCTGTGCATCCCCAGAGCATTTCATCTTTGCCCAGGCTGAGCACAAGGTTACCCTACCTACCTACCGCCCCTGTTTCAGCTTGGCAACTGATTTACAAAACTAAGACTGCCTCTGTCAAGAGGCAGTACACAGGCATGCCCTGACAGCTCAGAACAGGTCTGGCAGAGAATGAACAGTTGCTCTTCCTTTCTTCTCTCCACCACAACACTAGGAGTAACAAAATACTCCTCTTGCCTCCACCCTTATTTACTGTCTCTGCCCTTATCTACAGCTGCCAAGTGGCAAATACACTTCCCTAAACTGGAAAGTTGTAGGTTCAATTCCTTCCTGTGCCTCAGAGGATACAAACCTACCTTCCAGGTTAGTGCCCTAATCACCAGTTAATATACTAACTCACAGTGGGATATTCTTTGTCTTTCTTATTGCCACTTTTCCCAGTTCAAATGCTGTAATTTGGACCAGAGAAAAAAGCGAGCATGACTAGCAACAGTGGAAACTAGAAGTCAGGTTTCCCTGATGCAAGATTTTTTTTGCCTCTCTAGTGAGAGATTATACACTTAAAATGATCTTGAAACAGACTGGCTTCAGAATTCCTACTGCCTCAGTTCAATTTTCCTTCTACACTGCAATTATTCAGATTATGTCTAGTAACAAGCTTCAGGAGGAAGAGTTGAAAATGGCCCTTCTATTCCACAAGTATCTGCCTGTTCTAACACATGGATGGAGGAGATAAGTATTTGGGATTCCTGGAGAGAAAGTAACAGCACCCAGGTCTCCCATCTCCTGAGTCAACAAGGTTACAATCCCAGACATGCTTTTAAGTTTTAGATCAACCTCATTATTGAGTGTACCTGAAATACCTTAGAATACCCCTGCAAATAGCCTAATAACTAGTTGAACAACAAAGTAAAATTGAAAAATAATTAAAAAATAATCAGATTACCCACACCATTTCCCAACCGATACACATTTGTTTCTTGCCGCTTATTTTCTGGGATCTGTTCAGCCTAGTTTCACAATTCTTTGCTGGTGGGGAGTGTTAAGCCATCTAACACATCTTCCAGTGTTGAACATAAAGAGATATGGCTGTCAATCTTTTGAATCAGAGTTGCTGGGTATTCAACTCTAACTACTTAACATTTAATAAGAAAAATAGATGAGCTGGACCAATTTTTTAGAGTGATTCAAAGAGCTAAACATTCACACGGATGGATGTAATCATCAACTTACTTGTATAGGCTCCTAGTTTTGGATGAACAATATTCACTTTGGCATACTTCTCTGCTTCTTTAGCTGCTTTTGCTGACCAAGCTCCAGTAACCACATAATCTGCATGTCTTCCCTCCTTCAAACCAATAAGATTAAGTGGAACTGCGCTGAACTGACCAGATCCACCTCCTTGGAGGAAAATAACTTTGTAGTTCTCTGGTATATTTCTGCATGCAAGAAATAACCATTTATATTATTCCCAGAAGTCATGGGATGCATGTATTACTTGATATTATGCATTTCACAAACTGAGGAATAACAGTGCCATTTTAGAAGACTCTTTGCTAAGAGTCAGACCAAATCCCATTAGTTTACAACAGCATTGTTCTTGAGTTACAACTTAAGAATAACATTATACACTTTACTGATAAGAGTTTTTCTGCAAACAAACTTTCCCCCTCTGCCTTAGACAGCATCAAACAAGTAGGGACATCTTCACTAGGCCAGGCTGCCCAAAGCCCCATCCAACCTGGCCTTAAACAGTTCCAGGGATGAGGCTTCCACAACCTCTCTGGGCAGCCTTATCCAGTGCCTCACCACACTCATAGTAAAGAATCTCTTCATAATGTCTAATCTAAACATGCTCTCTTTCAGCTTGAAGATACGTATTTAAAACTTTTTAAAACGTGCCATACAGCACACAGGACAAATGCTCCTGATCAGTGATTCTAACACACATCCATAAGGGTTTATGGTAGTAAAGACAGGCTCATGAGTAACATACATATCATCTCTGTATTACAAGATTTCTACAAGGACTGATTTCTATTGTTTCCACCTGTTTCTTGAAGAAAGTTGGTACCTCTCATGAACTCTTTGAAAGCAACAAAAGTCGCAGTTTCAAAAGGAAGTCAACTAGTCAGTGCATAGCAGGCACATAAAAAGCATCTTAACCTAATGAAGTTCTTTGTCACATTCAAATAAATCAGCGTCACACAAAGAGAAGGCCAATGTCCTCCCCAAGTTAATTACTCTAACACAGTATCTAAACTAAAAACCCTAACACACATCAGGTGATTTCAAGGAAGTGTCTCCACATTAGTTGTGCCAATAATGACTATCACAAGCACAAAATAAACAGGAATTAATTCACTTACAGCAATTCACGCATGAGATTTTCAGCTGTGTTTAAAATTTTTGTGAAATCTGATGTCCGATGGCTCATTTCTTCAGTGGAAAAGAAAGAAGAAATAGCATGAAACAAAATGGTAATACATGAAAGCAATCTAAAAAACTGTGTCAAGTTTTAAAGCTGTTATAGAACAGACCCGAAATACCAGAAGGCTCCTATTTCCAGTTCCAACTCTTTTTGCTGAGCCTTCCTAAACACCCACACAAAACTTAAACCTCCAGTCATGTCTAGATCCAGGCAAATCCAATCCATTCACATTGGGAATGCACATGACCTTACCACCCCCATGAGCAAAGCTGCTGAAAAAAACATAGTTTACACCCTAAAAAGGTGTACATTTTCCTCTAAGAATTTTCTCTGCTAATACCGTAGCAAGTTTACAGTAAGGTACGAAGGTTTGCTTGGTTTGTTGCTTGTTTTTAAAAGGCGTCTTCATGCAGCACTCCTAACTAAATCTTAGAATCTCCTGAGTTGGAAGGGACCAATAAGGACCATCAAGACCAACTCCTGGCTCCACACAGGGCTAAACATGTCAGAGCATGGGACTGAGTGCATCATCCAGACACTTCTTGACCTCAGTCAAGCTGGGTGCTGTGACCACTTCCCTAGGGAACCTGTTCCAGCACCCGACCACCATCTCAGTAAAGAGCCTCTTCCTAACATCCAGCCTAAACCTCCCCTGTCACAGCTTCATGCTGTTCCCTTGGGTACTATCACTTAATACTAATTCCTTTTGTTAAATCCATACTTTTTCTTCTATCTGTAAAAGTATACAATTTAAACACAAATGCCAATTCTACCGAGACTGCCGCACATTCCACTTTTAGCAACCAGTTTCGTGGGACTAGTAAAATACTGACCATCTGCTTGAGGAAGGTTTTCATGCAACTGGGGCTGCAACGCCAGTCAGCTACCCATATGGCACAGAAGACACCTACCTTCTACTTGTGACAGGAAAGCTCTGCCGTCCTAATGGGAAGGATGTTATACACCAAATACATCCAAAGCATTCTGTCACTATACATGTGTTTGTATATGTGTATACATATAGATACCATATGTAGTCTCTTGTATAGTATGTTACACCTATGAATATTGTTACAAATTATTTTTTTTCTATTGCCTCAGCACATATATGTGCACAAATATCCATGCCCAAAGATCCAAAAGTACTAATGATTTACATATGAATAGTTGTTTAGGAGTGTTTGGGTTTTTTTTTGTCTCGGATCACTAAGCATCTGGCTAGGTATAATTTTACAGTATGCTGATGAATGGTAGAAAAGAAGATAAAAAAGTATTCTCTGGACATTCATGTTAGCAGAATAAGCTATTAGGGAAAGAAAATGAGCTGAAATACCAAGACCAAAACATCTTACTAAAGGATGTAGTTAAACATCTACATTCTGAAAGACTCCAAGTTTTTAAACTCTTACCAAGAACACTTATACCAAGTCCTTTGTAGTTCACCAATTCTTTCTGTGCTTCTAATAATACCTAGCAAAAGAAAAAAGCCACAAATAAATTAGGGAATTTTCCACTGTCAGGAGTCACTGGTGCATTATACCTATGCCAAGTGCTCCACACTGCAATAACCTGACAATTGCAAAGCGAGACTAACAGAACTACAGTCACAAATACAAATTCATTGTACCTATAGCTGAAGACTTTTTGTAAAATAGGGCATCTATAACATGGTTTCCACATCATCTGCTGATGACTGAAGTTACTATTTCAACAGCTGCATCTCCAGATGTCTAGGATTTGGATGGAACTCACAACCTCTTACAGAATGCTTAACACGTACGCTAATTGAGCATCTTAAATGTCACCCCTCCACCCTGTGTTACACGCTATGGAAAACTTCCATAGCGTGTAACTCTTAACTTGAAAGCCAGGCACATACGGTTTGGCAGCAGCCACCCCCTCTCCATACGTAACCGTCTGATCTAAGACCGCTGATGCAACTTTCTGGAGGGTTGAGCCTGCACTACCCCCATAACCGTGGTTTTGGGCGAGGGCTTCGTCACGAACCACCGTGTCACACAGCAGCCCACAGAAACCACACTCAGCACCCGCGGACTGCCGCCTCAGAGCCGGTACAGCCCGTGATCAGTCGGGCAGATGCGAGGTCAAACCCCACCCCCGAACTCCGGGAGGACAACCCTAACAACACCGGGGTGCCCGAAAACCCCCACAAGTCCCAGCCGCTGCTGTACGGGCAGCGCTACTCTACGACTCTTCTTCAGGCTCCCCCGGCCCCCTCAGGCCGCCCAGGGCTGGCCGGGCGGGGAGCCAGACCCCCGCTCCAGCGAAGGT
>VXBZ01002964.1:0-11205 GCA_013399135.1 Heliornis fulica
ATGAAGATGTTGAACAGAAGCTTTCATGTGGATGACTGTAGAGATGAGTTCTCAAAGCTATTCTGAAGTCCTGGACTGAGAAAGACAGCACCTACAATGAGTGTTTGCACATACACACACCGGCACAAGTGCACAGCGTGATCCTTTGTTTCCACTGAAATAATACAGTGCAGAAATGATGAATATTTCCTTATCTTGGCTGCTTTCCTGCAACTAGGGAAAAAATTGGCTGGTACAGAAGGGAACACCCAGGAAAACATCTAGTGTATAGCCTGGTTATTCACTCAGAGCTGTATTACGTGTTTGTTGAGATCAGGAAGATTTCCCGCAAAGGTAGAAAATAAAATAAAATAATACAGTCAAAAGAAAATAAAACTTAAAATAAAATGAAAAATATAATTTATTTTCTTCTATGCTTTTTGTAGGGAAAAGAAAGTACCCAAACAAAAATCAACACAGTGCATCCACAAAGAAAAAACAAAGAATTGAGCAGAAAGGTCTTTCCATATATATTTTGTGAGCGAGTGTTAGGGATGAGGGACCCTCCACTTGAAACTGAGTGGGAAGGGAGGAAAAAAAAATATCAGCCTAATAAAAGCCAGTGGGGTTAGATAAATTACTGGGAAAAGGGAGAGGCAATTTCTGTCCATTTTAACGCCCACATGCAGTAGGGAACAAGTGAAAATCAGCCCCAGGGATAATTTATGGTTGCTTTTTCAAATCTGTTTCCAGATCCAGAAGAAGCCATGTACCATAATGTTAATCAATAACAAGCAAATTCACACAGAAATACTGTGGCAGAGATGAAAAAAAATAATTCTTGGGAATTAAAATACTCTGCAGTAGACAGGCTAGACATTGGCAAGCCCTTTTCTCTGCTGGCATTTCATGGAAACAGGAGGTCCCATTACATAGATGTTCCCATGGCTACAAATACAACCTCAATCAGTGCTGTTTCTGCTTATCATTACACAGTTGCCAAAGATTCACTTGGCAGGGAAGACTGGCAAGCTCACCTTATAGTTACCCATGGATCTGAGCCTCTTGGTCCACTATATACATTCTTTACAATAAAGATCACTTGACCTCCTCTAGAACTTCAGATCTTTCCAGAAAAGCAGAATCCAAGCAAATCCGATGTCTTAGTCCAAACTCTTGTTCATGTGATTTGGGTGTATTTGACCTGAGCAGAACAAAATGCTCAGCAACTGAGTCCACAACCAAATACCCAGACTCTGGCTCTTCCTAAGTATAATGTGAACCCTTAATAAGTCTTTCCAAATCCTCTCATCTACCTCTGGAAAAAAGATTAGGAATGCAGCTACTGTGGATAATCTGCAAGGACTAGAGCCAGGAAGGTCTCTCTATCTGACATTGAACAGGGGGTTGAACTACTATCATTGAGTGGTCATTGTCTCCATTGATAATAGGGGATTAACTCCAGTTCATGAATGGAGATGTTGAAGTCATCTGATGTGAAGTACTCTCACCTTTGCCAGCATCCATCAGCTGACAAAAGTGGCTGGACCTCTTAAGTGTATATAAAACATCCATGGGGTTCACCTCTTTTAAGGACACATTTCATCCCTCTCCTTTGAAGTCTAAATGTGATTCTGTCATCCACTGTGGTCATCTCTTTGTTTGCTGCATAAAATATGTCAGTACATAAAATGGGGTCACTAATACATCTGGTCCATGTGAACACTTTGCATTCCTTTCTGTGCCTCATCTGTTCTGTACAGAATTTTCTACAACTCTTGGAATTGATTCTGGGCTCCATATTGTTAGATTCAACCTGCAGTTTTGACTTGATTTATTTCAAAGCCCTCACACTGCTAAATAACTCCTCCATGTTCCTCACTAACTTTTTGCCTAGGTTAGCAATGAAGATTTTATCTTCTGTTACCTGGTGGTTTTGGCAGCTCTAAAATGACTTCAAAATATTTTATTATGGCTATGCTCTATAGAAGACAGTAAGTTTTATCAACTATTTAGTCAAAAAGGTTTACAGACAGTAAATGGGCTTTTATGGGGCCCACAGAAAGGGGGGATTGAATAATACATTAACAACTTGTAAATAGTACAGGTATCAACCATGTAGGAGACACAAACATTAGGACTGCCTCACAACAGGTATAGATACTGTTCCCATCAATTCTCTAGGAATGGCATTTCAAAAGTTCCTTGTTTCCACAAAAATATCACTACTGCTCTCAGTTTCACAGTGGAAGGTCCCAAGCAATGTATGCATGGTCTAAATGCAGGATGCAGTACTTATACTAAGGACAAAATCAGAAATGTGAGGGTTTTCCTCAAATTCCTTATACTGCAAGCTTTGATAGCAGAGTTAGACCACATCTGGAGCACAAAGGATGAATTGGGATCTTCCAGGTGGATGAGCCAACCGTGTGCCCAGGTGGCCAAGAAGGCATCCTGGCTTGTGTCAGGAATAGAGTGGCCATTGGGAGTAATGTACTCCTCCTGTACTCAGCTCTAGTGAAGCCACATCTTGAAGACTGTGTTCATTTTTGGGCCCCTCACTACCCAAAAGACATCAAGGTCTTGGACCATGTCCAGAGAAGGGCAACAGAGCTCAGGAAGGGTCTGGAACATGAGTCTTAGGAGGAACAGCTGGAGAAGAAAAAGCTGAGGTGAGACTTGCTCTCTACAGCTACCTGAAAAGAGGTTGTGGTGTGCTGGGGGTCAGTCTCTTCTCACAGATAACTAGTGATAGGACAAGAGGGAATGGCTGGAATTTTCACCAGGGGACATTCAGGTTAGAAATTAGGAGAAATTTCTTCTGAAAAAGAGCGGTCAGGCACTGGGATGGGTTGCCCAGAGAAGTGGTGAAGTCACTGTCCCTCAGGGTGTTTAAGGAAAGTTTGGATGAGGTACTTAGTCACATGGTTTAGTGAGTGATATGGTGAGAGAGCAACAGTTGGACTAGATGATCCTGGAGTTTTTTTCCAACCTTAATGATTATATGATCCTGTGAAGACAGCTCTCTGGTGAAATGAGGAAGGGGATAGAGTGGTAGAGTTTATTTTATACCTCTCCCAAAGAGGGAACTTGGAGCTCTTTACAGCTATTGCAAAGAGAACTTCAGTCAGCTCCTTTCAGCAAATTTTAAATCCCTCTGGAGGCCCAAGTGAATATATCAAAGAAATCCAGAGCAAGTCATTTACTTAAAATAAGGCATCTGCCATTTCATTCTCATTCACTTCAGCTTGGGGTTAGCCAAGAGCTGTAGCAACCCTGGCCCAAGACAGGCACAAGGCTTTGCAGAAGGCAGCAATGTGTGTTTCCCTCCCTGCCCTGCTCCTGTCACTCTGCTGAAGTGCTGGCATTGAGAGATACACCTATTGCATTTCACAAAAAAGAACAGTGAAGCTATAAATCCTGACCTGGTATTTTTATTGAAAAATGAAGGTAATAACACTAATCCAGATAATGAGCTGGATGTTTCCCTGTCTCAGAAAACCTCTTAGCCAGCGGAAATAAAACCACCTGAAACTTAGCAACCAGCTCATTTCTTTTAGTTCTTTCTTTTTTAACCTTCTTTCTCCTCATGATCACAGAACTCCCTTCCTCCTATGCTGGAGGATTTGGAAATGTGTGTATGAGATGGGGCAGGAGTGAAGAGGTTAATGACATCATGGGAATTGTTCAAGCCAAGTTGGATGGGGCTTTGGGCAACCTGAGCTACTGAAGGTTACCCCTGAAGGCTACTGGGCTACTGAAGGTTACCCCATGGCAAGGGGTTAGCACTGGGTGAGCTTTGAGGTCCTTTCCCACACAAACCACTCTGTGATTCGATTCTGTCATGTCATTGTCACCACAGTGCCTCAGGTTTCTGGCTAGAAACAGAAATCTCTCAATAAATATGGGGCTACACATCTGAAGAAGTCACTCAGGATCCCTTACTCTTTTGCAGTGGGGGTTTGAGCAACTGGGATATGGGAGCTTCTGGCACATTTTCATCTCATCCCAATCCAGTATTTAAAATACAGATGGGTACATTGCATTATGTATATATAAAGTTATGTACAGTACCAATAAAGCCACTTTAAGACCAGTTTATTTGTTGTTCTCTAGTCTGTAAATGTTAAAACTGAGGGGAGATGATGTCTCACTTTTCTGAGTTTGGTGGGACACAGGATCACAGGATGTGAATAAACCCCCTTGATGGGCTATGAGCTGTTTTTTCTACCATAAACAACTACATTGTATTACACTGTGCAAAAAGTATGGGCAACAAGCTAAATTCCTAAATAATTTATTTTAAGTGACCACAAGGTTCTACTAAAAGCTATACTAGATAAAGATACTTTCAGTTTTCTTCAGGATTGTAATTTTTTGGCACATTGTCCATCTGTTATACCCTGCTCTATCCCTCCAACCATTCTCAGTTGCTAACATCTAGCTGGCCTGTAGCTATCTTCAAGCACTACCTTCTGCTGCCTTTTACATTAGTTTTTCTAACAAAAGTTAGAAAAATTAGGAAATTGTGGAATCAGGAAATCATCTAAGAGAGTTACTTTCTCTCACAACAGGGAAGATTTAGCTCCAGCTGAACCCTGTGACTTCTGAAAATATCTTACTGTAGATAAACAAAAACCATTGTAAAAATGGGAAGGATAATAAATGTCTGTCTGCTACAAATATATTTCAATGGTTCTCATGAAATTGCAAAACCAGGAATCTTGTAAAAATATGGGGTTTTTTTGTGACCATGGACTGCAAAGATGCCCATATAATTTGGCCTTCTTTGTAGAGCTATGCACAGTCATTGAATGATTCAAATGACATGATTGGTTAAAATAACAGAAAACAAATAAGATAATATATTTCTTTTTATGTTCTTATAACTTTCAAAGTATTTAATTGACAATTATTCTGTTTGTTTCAGGTGCATATTTTTTGAGGGATTATAAAAACCTTTCAGGAACATAAACATTAATGTAACAATCATAAATCATGAGAACTCTTCATGTTTCAACACACATTTTTCTTCGTTCTCCTACCTACATGTAAGTAGTGATGACTTTAAAATCAACTTTTCTTGTTTGGCTGTTGAAATTCTAGAGACTGAATTATCATTATCAACAAATTTCCAGACTGCAAATCTTTCTTGGGATTCATTGAGATCTAAGTTTTTTTCACAACCATGTTTTAAATTCTTAGTCTTCATAGTTCAAAATGATTTCACCATGACCATGGCTTTAAGTGACAAGCCTGAAGTGCCTGTGTTGTTTTAAACTTGCATTTGTTTCTAGTGACAATATTTTTATCTCTTTCTAAATATATATGCATATTCACAGCTATATGATTGGAAAATGATTTGATGGACTTTTAAAAAATACCTTGACTTTAAAAATGCCTTGATTTATTTCAGAGTAGACACATTTTAAATTATTTTTAGTCTTGGTTTTTCAGTGAATGACCAGAAAAAAACCTTGTGTCATGAATGCAAGGACAATCTTGAAGACCTATTACTGTTTCTGTGGAGTAGATGCCTTCTCTCTCAGCAGTATTGCCTGAACTACCAGGTTGTAGTGGTGGGAGAGAGATAGTAATTATATCATCTCACTTAAGGGATCTGAGATGTGGGTCTTTGAAAGGTGTTTCAGCTCTTTTTAGTAAAAAAATTGTCTAAATTTCAATTCTACAAGGAGAGTGTGGGAATCCCAAAGTGTGTCACAACAGAGGTTCCTCATGGCAAACTCTGTGCAGACCAAGGGCCAGTAGAACATTATTTGGAAGAAAATTGAAGAAATTGGATAAAGGATAATGGGATTAGAGAGTAGTCTGACGGCAAAACATCACTTTCCTCTGTTCTTTGTTTCTTTCACTAGAACAAGAATGATTTTTAACCTGATGACTGAACATAAATTATTTCCCCAAAAATTTGTGTTCCTGAACACTGAAAATTAAAAAAAAACCCAAAACAACAAAAAGACCCCCAACCCTGTATCTTCAAGCTTTTTCTCATATCTTATAGATCTTATAGTTTTATATTATTTTGTGGCAGATAAATTCTGAGGTATAAATATAGATTGCATATTAAAAAAAAATAGTTTTTAGTACTCTTACAGGCTGTTGTTTTGCAAGTTTTACTAAAATAGTCCTGCCCTTCAGAAATTAACACATATATCTAGAATACTGTTTGTGTTCAGTATGCTTATATCCTTTGGAAGGTGATCAGACAATTTTTTTCAAAGAAATACATCTTGTAGATAAATATACTTTTTCTTACACCTCATTTCTTTTGGAAAAAAATATCATATATATTGAATAAATATTTTGGACCATAAGATTTTCCTGTGGTAACTTGCTTTTGAACTGCTTTTGCTTCAACTATTTTGCGAATCAAGGACTGATTTGACAACACCAACTTATTTTCTCTTCTTAAAGGAATGACTGAAGCTTTTCAGCATAAAAATGGTATAGGATTAAATTAATAATACCTTTTTTTTAGAATCACAAATACTATTCTTTATAGCTGCTACAGTACTTCCATTTTAAAATATTGAATACGACAACATAATGAAGACCGATAATGTACTAGGCATTTCTATAAAATATACCACAAGTCTGGTTTTAGTTGTGGGTTTATTGGGTATTTAAAGAGTTTGATTTTATATATTATTTATTTATTTATATGACTACTTATGCATCTAAAATTTTCTGCATCTGTACTCATTTGGTCAAACTATCTCATTATATAATGAGAAAAATGATTATTTGTGATATTAATTGTGATCATAGTAATATAGCAATAATTTAAATGTTGTAATAACATGACACATTGTGCAGTTACTTCCTAGTTGTACAACTGTAGTAATTTTATACTTACAAGAAGCAAGAAAATTGCATGGGGAAAAAGAATGAGACTTCATGTAATGTGATTTTAAATACAAAACTGAAAAATCTGATTTGCTGAACAACTATACTGTAAAAAATACAGATAACAAAAAGATTAAGTACTCTAAATAGTAAGCAAAATAATAAGCAATTATAGAAAGGAAAAATAACTATCTCCTCCCTTCAAATGGTCCCTGTACTACCTTAGTCCTTCATCTCACTCACAGCCTCTATGTTACCAGCACAAAGCATGCACTGTAGTAATAACAAAATGCTGCAATATCCCAATCTTTCCTTGAGTTTTATTACTTGAATTCACATAGCAGCCTGTCTGCAGGGCTGTTCTGTCAACACACTGAGAGCAAAGCCTCTATTAGAAGAGCCAGGGAGGGGCATATTCTCTTCTTTTATTATTACCGTTATTATTTTTGACCACAGCCGTCAGAGGGAAATCATTAGAGGAAATCGATTCAGGATGTGAACAAAGCAAACATTTTCAATAACAGACTTTTTATGACTCATTGTTCTCACCAGTTGCTCTGGTTGCACATGCTGTTTCTCAAAGGGAAATTCACCTTCTAATAGAAAAAAAAATTTAAAATCCATGAAAGTTTTCATGGCGTCATCCTGAAAAACATTATTTGGCAGTCTTGTAGAGGTGAGATTGTTTCCAAGTATTCTGTGGAATAAAAAAAAATGGGAAACAAAAAAAAACCAGTTTGTTCTTGGTTCACTGGGTATCCCAGCATGCAAGAAACT
The DNA here is from genome assembly GCA_013399135.1 of Heliornis fulica. NCBI lineage: Eukaryota > Metazoa > Chordata > Aves > Gruiformes > Heliornithidae > Heliornis > Heliornis fulica. The sequence goes on from VXBZ01002964.1 coordinate 7,624, forward strand.
CTCTCCATTCATAGACCTACTTAGAATCATCATAGAATCATAGAATGTGTTAGGTTGGAAGGGACCTTTAAAGGTCATCTAGTCCCACCCACTATAGTAAGCAGGGACATCTTCACTAGATCAGGTTGCTCAGAGCCCCATCAGCCTGACCATGAACATCTCCAGGGATTGGGCCTCCACCACTTCCCTGGGCAACCTGTCCCAGTGATCTACCACTCTCATTGTGGGATATTATATTTTCCTAATATCCAACCTAAATCTCTCCTTTCCTAGTTTGGAACCATCACCCCCGTCCTATTGCTCCATGCCTGGGATATTATATTTTCCTAATATCCAACCTAAATCTCTCCTTTCCTAGTTTGGAACCATCACCCCCGTCCTATTGCTCCATGCCCTCATGAACAGTTCTTCCCCAGCTTTCTTATAGGCACCTTTCAGGCACTGGAAGACCACTATAAGGTCGCCCCAGAGCCTTGTCTTCTCCAGCATGAACAACCCCAACTCTCTTAGCCTATCCTCATAGGAGGGGTGCTCCATCCCAGATCATTTTTTGTGGCCCTCTTCTGAACATGCTCCAGAGATGGATGCAGTGTTCCTGGTGAGGTCTTCCCAGAAGAGAGTAGATGGGCAGAATCCCCTCTTGCTCTGATGGCCACATTTCTTTTGATGCAGCCCAGTATGTGGTTGGCTTTCAGGGCTGCAGATACACATTGGCAGCTTATGTCCAGCTTTTCATCCACGATTACTCCCAAGTCCTTTTCCTCAGGACCACTTTCAAACACATCATTTCCTAATCTGTATGGAGAACTGATATCTGTATGGTTGTCCCCACCCAGGTGCATCATCACATCATCTCCTATCAAGCACATCCATCATCTCCTTCTGACTCTCTAGCTTGGCTTTCACAGAAGGCAAGTAATGAGGTATCCATCTTGTCCACTGTCATGCACACATCTTTTTCACATCTCTGAACTGCAATGAAGTGAATCCCAATTGAAATGGGGTAAACCCTTACATGTAGGTCAAAGGGAAAAGGCAATTCACTAAATCAATAATTATATCTACATAATAGTCTAAAAGACCACTAAAAGCAGTAAACAATGATGTCATTTCAATTTAGATATGGAGTTCCTAGACAAGACAAAATAAAATTACTGGCCCTGCAGCTGAAATAAAATAATTGGCTATATATTATATGTACATTATTTTTTTCCAAAGAGAAAAAACAACTATTTGCTGTGAGATGCAAGTCAAGAAACAGCACTTCTCTAGGTCCAACTGGCTGTTTATCTCACAGCTCTTGGGTACAAGATTTCTCAGCTCACACATGATATTTTTGCATGTATGTTTTTAGTGTCTTTTTAGCTGTAAGCAAATAAGGAAAAGAAATCCTATCAAATATTTGCAATATTTTGTTTAGAGTTAACAATGTTCAGAAAAACTTAGTTCTGTTTAGTAAAAAGTGGAAGTAGAGCAGACCTGAAACCTATTATGAATTTCTTGTGGGAGGGAAAGAGAAGGAGGTATTAAATGCCTTCTCACTAAGAGGATGTGAAATAACTTGCTTCATGAAACTGCAGTGCTCGATTCGTTTGCAATGACTTGATTCTAGATTTCTCACATCCTGTCTGAATACATTAACTATTGTCTATTTTTTCTCACACTTTTTCTTCCTGTGCTGCCAATCAGATATTCCACCCTCAACTCAGTAAATGAGAACAGAGTTGAAATGGGTATATTTCCTAGAGAACAAAAAATAAATAAATTAATTAACTGAACCATACAAGGACACTCTAACTAAACAGGATTTTGTTTTTCTTTCCACAGTAAATTGTTCATTATCAAACTTCAAAAATTTAGTGAAAATCTCTTCCTTCTTTAACAAAATGTGTGTTTGAAATGAGTATTTTGATATCAGTGGTGTATAATTTAAGTTTATGAGATGACCTATCTGAGTTGGATACATGCCCCAGATGATGTCAGGAATGAAAAGAAGACAACATATGGAAGTCTAGGAGGAAGAAGTGAAGTAACTGAGTGAAAGGAAATTGAGAGCAAAGGAGGGAAATAAAAAGTTTTAAATCCATAGAAAGATATGAAAATCGAGATAATAGAGAAAGATAAACAGAACCAAAGACAGACAATGTCTCTGAAGTAATACCTGAATTATTGCAAGGCTGGAAAAAAACTTTTGTGTTGAGATGAACATTTAGAGGAAAACAATTTATCAATGTAAAAGAAAGAAATTAATACCAGAACAAGAGAAGAAAGAGAAAGAAGAAGAGAAAGACATGTGTAAAGGACGGGGGAAAAAATAAGCCAAACATCTTTGGGAAATGATGAAACAAGAAATTGATCATGCACTGGGCTAAGATCCTTTCCCTACTTCATCTCTCCAGGCCTTCATTTTTAGAAACAAATTTATTTTCTTTCTTTGTGGCTGAGAGGCTAAAAAGGGAGTGGAGACTTTAACCCTCTGAGTCATACTCAAACGAGAGAGCTACGAGCTGAGAAGAATTTCATCTCTGATCCTTTGGGGCGTGGGGGAAGTCTCCCCATTGTCTACTTTAAATAACATTTGCTAAAGGAAAATAAAACACATCAGCTTCTGTTTGGTAAATGCTCTAATAAGGTCCCCTCCTTGCGTAATAGTGTGTGTAATGTTCCTCTGCAGTCACAAACTGCGACATCCAGGCCTGTGAAGTGCCTCTCACAATATATGGATGAGGTTCAACCAAGGGGGAGGTCTGGGGAGGTGTGTGTTCTCACGGCAGGCACTGGCTCATAAGGTCTAAACATTTTGTGCAGGGGAATGACACCCATTGCATTTTAACTCTTGCTGCTTGAGCAGAGGGAAAAAGCTTTTAACCCTCATTAATTCCATCATTACTTCTAGGGTGGTAGAGGGGACATTGGACACACATTCCCACTCTATCATATTATATTTCAATGATCATGGTTAGCATCTATACAAGTATTTATGTACAAAAGAGAGAGAGAAAGGGAGACAAAGTAACTGAAACTAAATCCACTTTCTAGGGGCCCTAATTTCTTCCTTATGTCCCACACAGTATTTTAATGAAATTATTTTCCCAACTGGTCAGTGAAGTAGAAATATGTCATTCCTATATATCTTTGTAAAGGTTGGGCAGTGATGCTGCATCTTTAATAATAATAAATAATGCCAGGAAGCTTTCATAGGCAATGGAACCCAATCACCCACACTGTTAAATTGTTAACAATGCCTTTAGTACACTGTTGGCCCTGGCCACCTATCAATCTTCAAAATTAATTCCTGGGTAAGATTTGGATGGAGCAGGATGGATTTAAGATGGAGCAGGTATTATTCTCGACAAAGATTGTAAATGTGGCCATCCCAAAAAGGGAGAGAAAGATGGTTTAAGGGATGTGGTCATCCCAAAAAGGGAGGGAAAGATGGTTTAAGGGATGCAAACCATTCTGAATTGGTTGTTTTCAAGGCCAGAAAATAGTTTGTAGATATGTTTCATTTCTAAGTGTAGATGCAGCTTAAGAAATTGAGACCCTGAACATTACAAAAAAAAAAAAAAAAAAAAATAAAGA
>VXBZ01002966.1:0-25799 GCA_013399135.1 Heliornis fulica
CAGACTCAGACTGGAAGTTGAGGCAATCTGGTCATATAACAGAGCATCTTGTGCCAGTATCTCAAAAGCATTTCTGACTGTGAATAACAAAATCACTGGTCAGCACAGAACTACTGATACCTTTAGTCTCAGTATGCAAAGATTAGTGCTCCATCCTGAAAAAAAAGGAAAAAGCTGCCCTTTCTTCAGAAGATCCAAAAGGGATGTAGGCACCAGAGTCCCATGCTTTAAGCTTTATGGGGACCTCTGCTTTGTCTCAGGTGCTGCTTTCTCACTGTGTCAGTATCCCATATCTCTTATACATATCTGTTATTGTCTAACTTAGCAGCTTTTGATAAAGCAAGATAATTCTGGATTTTAAATACAGTGAGAGTTTTAGTTGGGTGGACCTTTCCTTTTCAAAGTTGACGCAGTTGTGCTCTGTTAGCACCTAACAGCTGGGATGAATGGTTCTTGACTCACTCATCATGCTTGGGAGCCTGCAGTCCTGCCATGAGGCAGTAGAAGCCAAGCAGTGTGGTGGGTGTTGTTCACTGCCCGGTGTCATTCTTGTCCCTAAGAAACAATCCCAATCTCAGTTACAAGTTTTTCATCGGTAATTTCTTCAATCAAGCAGCCTAAGCAATGGGTAAATATAGATTGAATATAATCACCTAAGCTATCATTAACAGATTCGTCTCAATCAGCAGAGGCTGCTAGCTGATTGTCACCTGAAGCCTTGCAATTAACACAATGACTAGTATTTTTTGACAAAATAGCTGAGTGTGGCTTGATTAATGATGCTATCTCAGGAATGGCCTTTTTCAGTATTCATTGCCCTCAGAGCTGTCAGCCCCATGTGCTGTATTATTCTGAAGAGGCTTTACGAACAGGTATGGTGCAATGGATATGTGTAAAACAGGCTGTGTCTGGTTTCCTGAGATGTAACAAAGTTCAAGTGCTTGAATTTTATTTTATTTTTTCATGTCCTTCACATGCTGATATAACAATAAACTTAAAGTTAATCCATCATGTGTAATGAAGGTGGGCTCTGAACTGAATTGGAAAGGAATATTTACTAAGTAAAACCCAACACAGAGGTTGTATAGAGCAGTGAGGGGAAAGAAATGTTTGTTTGAATTGCAGTTGATTATTGTTACCAGGGTCTGAGTTCAGTGCTGCAGCACCTTATTTATTACATCCAGACTACATCACATAGTGAGCAGACATTTGCTACATAGAATTTTATGATAGCAACCCAGCTAATTATTTTCTTTTACCTCCTTTTGTGAGCGCTACAGGTTCGGGGCTTTATTTCCCCGTACCTGAATTCTGCCATCTGTTTTGTCCCATAACTACTTCCCTCCATCCCATGATGACATGATTTCTGTTCTGGTTTATCAAACAAAATTACAACCAGCAAAATACAAACAGCTGAAACTTCTGCAGTTTCTGTGCCTGGAGCACAGACCTGCCAGCAAACCCTAGGCATAGGCCAGTTTTTGATCTAGTGAAACGTGCAGTTAGATGTACTCATCATAATCTGTGATTAAAGCCTGTTTAATCTGAACACAGGTCATTTGGACTGCAGTGAATTTGTTGAGTTGATCTAGTGGAGATAATACAGGTTGGTGTGAAAGACCACACAGATGTGTGGTATCTGAAGGAAGGACCTAGGGCTGGAACACTCCATCTGTAGCCAAACCAAGTGGGATGGGCCTTCTCCTGCCAAAACAGAGGAGCTCTTCCTTCCCTCTTCCCTTCAGTGTTTCTACCTATGCAGTTTCATGCCTCTTCCGCTGGGTTCATCAGTGCCTACTGAAGGGTCTCTTTCCTCTGCCAACTCCCTGTGAATGCCTCACCTGAGACCTTAGCGTTAAAAGATGCCTGGCATTAGGATGTGGTCACATTGTGATCACACCACGGGACTAGCAGCTAGAAGACAGTCATGTTTGATGTAGATTTTCTAATCGAAACCACGAAGCATGTGAACTCTGCAGGGACCTGTGCTTTGTATAGGAACAGCAACCCAGTGAGTTAACTGCCTACAGCACTGGCTGTGTTTGGATAATACCACGTACACTCGTGATTCTGCTTGCCTGTTCATGTGCTTGTTGCATTTTTAATAAGCCTTTATCTGGCAAATAGCTTTAGCATCGGGTTATCACCTTAGACTGGATTTTATTTAGCCCTCCCACCAGAAGTATAGCACTTTTCCACATTTTCTAAACGGATTTTGAATGTGTGCTCTGAATATTCAAGTAAAAGTTGGACTTAATAAACAACCTTTCAGGCATTAGAGGAATAAAGACAGACGTGCAGCCTATTAAGTTACCCTAGATGCTGAACTCTGGCTGTCATCAGCAAATCTCAATACAAGTGCAGCTGACAGCAAGTTGAATTACACAGTGCAAAGATACAAGAAAGGTGTTGAAAAGAGTTTTAAATCTTCTAGAGCTTTTACTCACAGAGAAAGAGGTCCTACAGGTGCTGTGCCATCCGTGAAAGACTTTGCAACACCTTTAGGTTCCCTGTGAAAGACACTTTGCCACTAATGATAAATATCCTACAGGTATTAAGGATGGCATCTCCCACTTCCCACCCCCAAGCCAAACCACTCCTGTTTATGGTTTCCACTGCAGAAGACCAGAGGAGCCCTTGCACCATTCTGCACTGGAAGATGGATGCAGAAGTAGCTGCATATGTATACTTGTGAAGGTCTGCTGTCACAGCTGTGACGTAGCCATGCTCATAATCTGAGTGTGTGTAAATGTATTGCTCCTCGAGTGAAATACTAATATAAGAGCACAGCTTCAGCCCTCACTCAATCTGTTGGGCTCCTACTGCCATCAAACAGTACCTGGGCACGCACAGATGAAGAAAAACACGTCTTTCCCAACAAAGAGACAGTGTTAAAAGTGCTTTAAATAAGGGTATAAAGACATGAAACCAGGCATGAAATCTGCTGGTTCTAATCTGGATGTCATCAATTGGAAAACAAATGTTATGTTCAAAGTGAAAGACATACTCTGCCTAAACTTCCTAACACTGCTGTAGCAACTAAAGCAGAAACTGGGCATGGCATTGATGTTTTCTAGGTTTAAAATATTTATTTTTTTTACAACTTGCGTGACCTTGGTATGATCCTCTGAAAGTGGTTGTGCCTCACATCTCAGTAGAGTTCAGGGATTAGAACTGTGGCATATAAAACCAGGTGCACTATCACTTTGTAATGTTAATGTCTAAAAAAAGCTGCCTAAAAATTGTGAGTGTGAGTACTGAGAAGTTTGACTGTAAAACTCCTTATTACAGAGCTGCCATCACCACGTTGTACAGAATGTGTTGGGTGAAGGAGCCTTGGCAAGCCTGTCCGTCCTAACAGCCTCTGCAGACACAGGGAACACAGCTCGCTTCTCCTGGTTACAGGTTAGAGTAACAACGTTTTGTAAAAAGCTATTTCCACCGGCTTTCGTGAGGAAAACAAATGGCAAGAAAAGGGAGGCAGCTCCCTCTGTAGCACAGGCTTTGTTACTCTTTTAGCCTTCCTAGTTGATGCCAGCGTGTGTAAGGCAGACACCAATCTGAAATAAGTGTATTCCCTCCCTTGTGCTGTAACGGAAGAATCAACATAAAAAAGGTAAACTGATTCGTGAGCTGTAAGGACAAAAACTGAAACTCGTGACTTTCATCCTGAGCAAGCACAAGAGATCCTTTCAGCAACAGTGTATGGTTTCGTACTGCTCATTGCAGAATCACTGTGAAAGAGGGGGAGCTATCCCAAAGGAAAGGTGGCTTGTTTTTTCTTTCAAAACTTTTATAAGCAGCTGTCAGTCACAGCTTGTCAAACAGGTTACATCGTGATGTCCTCTCCAAGAAGGCAGAAGTTAGGCAGAGGCAGCTGGTCTCTTGCTTGGTCTCTGATGTCACTGAAGTGTAAACATGTCAGATTCTCCCACATGCCAGTTAGTCTCAGGGTATCCTTGCCCTTTGTTATTTCCATTTCTGTCTTTCCTCACCTTATGATACACAACCAGGATACGCCATCAGCAAATTTAGGGCAACATAAATAAACCACCCCTTCAAAGAGATGCCCAAGGAAACGCGCTCTACAAACTCCCAAAAGTTTATAGCTTAAATGGATGGTATTTATAGGAGAGACACGCACTATGGATTATCTCATCATGAATCTTGTTATTTAGTGCACAGCATAATAGCCTCAGCAATGTAAACGAGCTGTTAAGCTCCCCCTTGTATTTGCATCCCCTGCTTTCTTTCCTGAGGTGCAGGGAAGGGGTACTATACTAAAATTGCTTGAAGGCAGAACTCTAATTCCTATCTACATTTAGAGTAGTGGTTATGAAACAAACATTTCTCCATATACAAAACTCATGTTCCCAGAGCTTGCCCTGTGGCTCCTGCCCTGCTCCTGTTCACACTTCTTTAAATTTAGTTTGATACATTTCAGAATTCCTCTCAAACACTACAACGAGATGACATCTCTTGCCAGCATTTGAGGTAAATATCCATCTCCTGAAACGACCGTTTGCCCAAATTAACCGTTTCATTCATCAGTGAGTGAAACAACCACTCCAAAACATCTTTAGACACACTTAGAGGCTTAATTCTTGCCCTGCTTTTGCGCATGACATTGTGCTACCTGAGACCTTCTAAAATCTGTAATCCGTCATCTCACTGGTAAATAGGGCAGTACAGTTGTGCAATTCTGGTTGCTTCAACCACCTCACCAATCCCATTATGTTTGAGATGTTAAATACAGGTTAGTGTGTGCTAACAGTTGTAGTTAGGCTGAAAGTGGCAGAACTGAGGCAAAGCGGAAAGTCAGTGTTAAAAAATAAACTGGCTTTTATTAGAGATGAAACTTCTACTATTGTGTTAGTAGGATTCTTTTAATGTAGGCTATTTCTTATGCTTTTAAATGATGCAAACTTCAGGAGAAACTACTGGCTTATCTGTCTAACAAGTAATCAGGATGAAACACTTTAAACACTTTTTCCTAGCTTAGTTCTTAGTTTAAGCAAGACCTACTACTTATTTCAACAAAGAATTCAGATTTTTACCAACTAAGGGGGCAGTGCACTTTATAAATCACTGCTTCACCATCCAGACTGACTTTTCTTATTCCTTGTGCCCTTTAACAAAACCACACCATATTCTAGAAATACGGGAATAGAAAAAGGAAAGTGTCTGCAGTAGCTAATGAAGCCATTTATAACACGTACAAGTTTTAAAAGATATGTAAACAGATAGCCAGTTCTTGTCTGGCTGCTGAGATACAAAGATGTAACAACCCAACTGTTACCTTTGAAGTGTCAAAGGTTGAAAAAGTCATTTAACTTCCACCCTTCAGTCATCCTAACATCTGTTGAAGGCAAGCGATCAAAGATAGTTATATTTCTTTGATTTTTTTCACGTTTAGCTGAACTGTGGAAGATTTATCCTTGTGCAAGACAACCAAAAGCATGTATGATTTAAAAATAACCAGATACTTTATCATAGTAACCAATTGTACAGATACAATGGACTGGTTGGACAGCAGATTTAAAGATTTAGATGTATAAGCACACGCTATCCGTGACACATCACTGTAACAAGCATCATGAAAAAGATAGCAACAGAAAGTCAGTCTTCACCATGTCAAGCAGCTTGTTTTCTTCTCAGATGAAGTTCTGTACCTCACTTTAAACATAAGCTTCATAGAAGAAATATATTCTTTGAAAAGAGTCTTTTGACCAATGTAACAATTCTAAAGTCTGATTAGAAAAGATTTTCTTCACATAAGGAAACTTCTGAAAGGTATCAAAGGCTACTGAAAAGAAGAAGCTCTCTATTTCTGCTGGTTAGGACAAGAATGAATCAGTTTCACTTGCACCATGGCATAGAAGATTTGAGTTCCACAACTTCTTCAGGAAAATTAAGCAGTCCTTCCCCCTGCACTCTCACCTCCCAAAAAAAGGCAAAAATCCAGTTAGGTCTTAGGAATGACGGAATTAATTCTGAAATATTTACTGGAATCTTTTACAAATGTTTCAGCTGACACATTTTTGGTGGGAAGCAAAACTACTTCAACTTACTTCCTCTAGAAACTGGTTGCTATTCAATAATTTCTGAAGCTAGAGCCATATCTTTATTAGTTTAATTTTCCTTGTTATCTGTAGTGTATGTGCCAATCATTCAAATAATTCTCTTTCTGCTTTATCTCCCATTTGATAGCTCAGCATATTCTCTTGACTTTTCCCCTTGCTTCATCAAATAATGGTAAGATGAACTGAGTTGTAACCACCCAAGAGGTATGGCTTTATTATGCATTACACATGGATTGGGAAGAAATGGAATAAAATGTTAGGATCTGGATTTAAAATATATAATCAAGACAATTTGCAGAGTCATTATTAATTTTGGGGCAGTGTTTGTCTTTGCTTATATTTGGAAAGCAAAGTCACTTTCAACTACGGTAACGCTCAATGTCCAGTCTGTTGCCATCTCAGTTTAAGCTTTGAGGAAATAAAGCATGAAGCGGTATTACAACAAGTATATTGAATTTTTATTCACTTTTATTAAATACATGATTAGACTTAAGAAAAAGCCTACCACTTAACCTGAATTAATATTTCAATCCATTCTATACATCACATATACTTGGCAGTACACAGTGCTGTCAAACTTGTAACATTTACAGGAGAAGAAAAGTTTGAACTTGCTTAGAACTGAGACAGCATGTCACGCTATACTGCAGGCTAGATGTCTATTTCTAAATAGTGCGTGGCATAAAAGCAGTGTCTCTTTTTTTGCAGAATTACTCTTTCTGCATCTGCAGTTCTTCACCTTGCTGGAGCTATTTTACTAATTAACTGATTAATAGGGGAAAAGACAAAACAAAACAAGTTACCAGGAAAGTTGTATGCACTTAAGACGTCCAGAGGAGCAGGCGACTAACTCTGAAATCAAGGAATAACCTGCATACCTGGCCCATTTTCCACCCACTGGAAAAAGCCACACTGCTTCTCCTTCCCAAAATGGCACACAAAAAAGTTTTTTCCATTGTTGGGACCGATCTTCAACACAGTCTTCATAAGGCATCGCTTGCCGTGGTCACAGAACGGAAAAGTCAAGTCAGCCCACTGCCAAAAAGGAAGAGGTTCCAGCACAATTTTAGTGTATGCAATGGCCAGGAATTCCTTACTTTAAAGCTTGCAGCAGAAACAGCTCAACAGGGGGGAGACTAGAAGAAAGTCTTCCTAGTAACTGATTTTGATCACTTTGCAATCACTAGTTTTACATCACTTTTTAATCTTAATTGTAACTGCAGGCACTATAACTAGTTTAACTTTGAATTGCTAATGCACAGTTCTCTTCAAATTAAGTCATTCTTGAGTTTATCTATTAACTACCTAGTGGTAGATGACTGAGTCAAATGCTTCTCAGCCTCATACAATTGCAGCCAAGGGGCACCAGTTGCAGATGGGAGGGTGGGTTAGGTTTCAGGGCAGCAGTGGGAACAGCTGCCCAGGCAGCTTACAGCACCTTGGACATGGTCAGGAGTTTGGCCAGATGGAAACATGGCTGATCCAGAGTATGCCATAGTCCTCCTTCAAGCAAGGGGCTGAACAGCTGTACAAGTCCCTTCTGAGTAACACTTCTGCTATGCATGTCTGACATCACACTAACAAAGCGCTTTTGCACAAGCAGGTGCCTTCTCAGCTTTTGCACACTGCATTGGTACTACCTTTAAAGGGACATCTCTGTCCACAATTACAGCTGACTGGGGAAAGGAGGCTGCAGGAAGAAGCATGTCTGAGAAAAGAGTCCCTGAAGTCTTTATACATACTTGAAAGTAGTCACACTGAGTTTCTCTGGGGAGAGGACATCTGTAAAACTGCCTGCCCTTGTTTTCTCCATCCTTTCTCACAACTCTGAGGCTGCAGAGACGTCTGTGTTTACTGCAGCGAGGGTGGCCTGTGCTTAACGTAGGAATACCAGCTGTCATTTTAGCTTGAGGTGTGCTGCAAGGACAGGTTACAAAATGACTCCTGTGTGACAATAAAGGGATTACCAACACCTCAGCCCAACCCCTCCCTCATCATTACAACAGCTCACACTCAGTGTACTTTTACGTGCAATGGCAGCCAGAGAGCTTCCTTCTCTAATGCACCCTGTTGTGCTTTTAAAGCTGAGTGATTGCTAGTAATGAATAGAGACTGTGCTTTTCTTGCAGGTCTCATGCCAGTTTTACCCATCAGCTCATGTTTTAGATTACATGAAAGTACTCAACGAGATAGATACTACTACTACCACTATTAGACTTCCCACCCCAAATTCCAGCAGGTGCTAAAAGAGGCTCTCAGGGAGAACAGCCCAATACCAAGTAATTACTCCAGGCCAAAGGTATATATACACTTTGCAGAACCCCTCTACTTAAAAAGTTATGGTAATGTTCCAAATCATATTCAGACAAGGAGTAATCCATCTGAGGGGATGGAACAGTGTTCTCTAATGGGATAAGGCTTTTCCTTCTTACTTCCCTGTGACTGGGATGGAGATGAATGCAATCCACAAGGCTTTATGTAAACGCACTAACATGAAAACAATTAGCACTCTGAAATTTAGCTTTCCAGTGTATTTATAGAGCAGAAAAACAGTGATGAAACTTCAGTGAAAATATTTAATTCATTCAATCTTGTTAAATTATCATCTTAAGAATTTTATGTTTGCTTTTCTATCTTGAAGATTGCAGTCCTGCATACATCAGCAGTTTCCTTCCAACAAACAGAAAACCTCCAACAAATTCTTTGTTGTGTGTTATGAAGTGTTTGAGTTTAGTGGTTGTTTGTTGGGATTTAAAAAGATGTTTAAGTTTATGACTTACTGTAACTAGTTGCTATGGTGAGTGACACTCTCACTTGTTCTTTGCACTCCTCTTTTCTCAATTATCCTGACTACATCCTCAGTTCTCCATACTCCTCTACTGAGGCAGCAAGGAGAAAGTGTATTCAGAGCCTAACCTGGCTAGCCAGTGAGATCCTGTTTCAAATCTTCAACAGTGCATGAAATAATTTAGTTATTTCAGAAGAGACACATGACCAAGAATTTTGCAGCACACCGTTAATATTTCACATTCACCCTGCATAATTTACCACTGTAAGTGACATCTACCTTGCACTCCCATTACTGTCGTGTATGTCTGCCCAACTTTTCCTTGACACCCCTAATAGGCTTTCACATTTCACTAGGCAATTGATGTGCCTGAATAGGGCTGCGTAAATAAAAATTCAGGATACGCAGAGCACTGAAATAGTTACATATAGGATGGGGAGGAAAGTTAAGAGAAAGTAGTGATGGGAGGTTCATCAAGGTACCTGTACAGAGTTTTGTATCATGGGAGAGTGCTGAAAACTGCTAGTTGACAAATAACTTTGATTAGAATATATTCATTTGGCTACCTTCGTTGTGTTACCCTTCACAATGATCGAGATCTCACTAAGTAGAGATCTCGCACAGTGCTAAAACAAGACAACTCCATAGGTAGGACTGTGCTTATTGATCTGTTAGATCTATGCTATTCTGTCCCCTGGGAACAGACGAACTATGACCAGCTCTTTACTTCACAGCAGTACAGGCCAGATGCTAAAAAGCAGGGCTTTTCCAGTGACCACTTGGGTCATGCAGTGCTTTTGAAATCTGAGTACAATTGTAGTTACCCCAGTAGAAGTTACCTCTGTCAGAAACCCAAATACAAGAGTGTCTGAACCCAACAGCACAGTACTCCATTAATCTTTGTGGGTAAAGTTGGTTAACAAAATTATAAGATACATTTAGAATACATACCTGGTTGCTGTATTATATTGGTGAGCCGAGGGTATACAATCAGTTTTCTGCTTCTTCTGTACATGTTTGAAAGAGAGGGGTTGAGAGGAGGACAGAGCCATAGCAGTTATGTGTGTTGTGCAGTCCTTGTCTGTGCTTCCCTCTGACTGACACATGTTGTTTTGGATCTGATTACCATCAGGTTTTGGAGCAACATGCTGAGAGTATCCATAGGATATCTGAGTATCATTTCTCAGAACATCTTTGCTACCAAGATCTGTTAAGACAAGGGTTGTTGTTCCAAACGCAGTTTTTCTGTTGATCTTTATTTCTGCGTTTGGCTTCCTGAAATCATTGTAAGGGTACTTCATTAAGTTTGTGGTAAAGGCTGCAGACTCTTCCATATTCTCTGTCTTTGGAACTGCGGAAAAAAAAGTTATAATCATATTTCTGACCTGTATTTGTAAGTCATCACACGGGAAACAAAGGAGTAAATTTACCATACCATCTTCAAAGATCACAAAAGTTGTCACAGATTGGAATCAGTAGTAAATTTCTTACAATTAAAGGCTTGTGGACTTTTGGAGTCAGGCACAACATGTGTTTCAAGACAGCATTACTGTTGCTTGAATAGAATCTGATGGGAATAGTGATCTGTAAATTAAAGCTATTGGAGAATTAACCATACAGAACTGAATTTGGCTGAAATATAGATATTTAAATGTTATTTTGGGAAGAAAAAAAAAAGGGCTTTTATAACCCCAGCACTAGAAGATGGCAGTACATGGGACCTCCAGCAGCAATATTTCATCCATTTTCAAAGTACTGCTCTACTATCAACATAAAAAGGAATATCCATCTGTTCGGTTTTCTGCTGTATTCAGGGTTCCTGTCCTTGCCAAACATTGTGCACATCCAAACCCATCAAACCCTTACTGTAAGAGGCCTTGGAAACAAGCAGTGCGGGCATGAATTTTGTATTTACTGCATTTACATCCTGACATTTCTTCACAGAACTTCACTCGGGTCAATACTTGCTTCCAGTCTCCTTCCCTTCTGATGCCACTGCCCAGTGAAATGTACTAGTTGTGGTGCAGAATTGTTGAAGTAAGAATAGGAGTTTAGCCTGGCACTTAGCAAAGGACCAAAGAAATAAAGATGCAATGCTAAGTAGTTATCTCTGTCCCCAGGCTGAATTATTTCAGCTGCACGACAGCAGTTAACTTGACACATCAATTATTTTGTCCTCAAAAATTCAGAGGTTTCTGCTGAGAATAGTTAATTCTAGAAACAACATAACCCAAACACTACTCCTGTGATACAGAAGTCTGATTTATAAGAATATTTTTTGTACTAGTATAGCACCTAACATATCTTCAAATTCCAACCTATGTTCACTAAAGGCACATAGCTAAACAAGTGGAATTTTGAAGGACAAGAGAAGGAGCAGGACTTTATGACAAAGCTTCAAATACAGCACTTGTGCATGTTCTATAATATTTTTTTCTAATCTCCACCTGACAGTCTGAATCCCAGGGTGTTAGCTAGCAAAGCTGAGTCTGTGGACAGATTAAAACTTTCAGGTTTCTGGCACAGGTTTTGCAGGGGAATTATGTGAGATTAGCCACCACTGGCAACAAGAGTCATGTAAGGCACAAATACCCACTTTTATTGATTGACCATATTCCTTAAGACATAAAGTCAGTTCTTCACCAGCTGGGAATTTGGAGGCACTCTGGGCAGTATGGCTCAAACTACCATCAAAAGCTGCAGGAATGTGATCTGAAATTCTGATTTCACCATATATGCTTTGGGTCATACAGTTAGATAGAGTGAACTTTTAACACAAGTCCCAGAGCCTACGTAAAATGATTGATTATTCTCAGATACAAAAAGCTAGTGCACCATTTACAAACATCTTTCAGGTATGTAGCACTGTAGGTAGAAAAATAAGTTCTACCTAGTAGACTTCAGCTACTTCACTGAGTAATTCACTACACCACGTGAAATAACTGGAGTATTAGCTTTTGAGGTAGAAAAGTCCTAATACATAATTGTTGTAGAATTTATCCCTAAAAAGGCACATACATGCACACCTATAGACTTTGTTTCTTATATTATACATAGCAATTCAAAATACTTCAGAGCAACAACTCTAATCCACAAAACTACCCATAAAACCCTCCAAAGATATTTTACCTATTATTTCCTACAGAATATGAAAAAGAATTCACATAGAAAACAGGTGTCAGTGGAAAATCTGCTGCTTCATTCATCCCTAATTAATACCAACTTTCTACATAGAAATCCAGAGAGAAGCTGTTTCTCATTCCACTTTCCTGTCTCTTTCCAGGTCTCATTCCCAGCTGCTTCCTCCCACAAGATCTAGATAGTAGCATTAAAAACCCCATCGAGAGACAAACAAGTTTAGGTAAGAAGTCTAGAATCATCCTTACTCTGAACCTGGAAGAAAAATCCTCGCTCCTGAGAAACCCAATGTCCTTTTAGAAAGGCTACCAAAATACCCTGCTTTTGTTCCCTTGGATGAATGATAATTATTGTTCTGCCCTCTGGTGATTTCTCCATCAGACACATGCTGCAAGTTTGATGAAAAGCGCAGTTGAAAGAATGGCGTTTTGCCTCACTCTTTGCCCTGATATAAACAAAGCATCACTGCAGAGGCTGGTTAATAGAATCCCACCTGCACACAAAGCTGGAAAACAAGGCAGTCTTAAGGTTTAAGGCAAGACATTTTCCATGATTGTCTGTGTAGGATCTCCCCAAAGTCTAAGTTAATTAAAATTACATAAATATGATTCACAGTGAGACACTTGCACAGTTCTATAGTTTTGGAAACTGTATCAAACCCACAATCCCTTCCCTTCCACTGTAGCTTCCAGACAGTTTTTCAATACCTTCAGGCCTTGAAGTCAAACAGGCATCACAAACTTCAGCAGAAGGTTTGTTTATTAGGGTACAGCACGTACAGGTCCACTCCTCTTCAGATTTCCGAGCTACATGTTCATTAGAACATGACCCCCTGCCATAAGCCCAGCCAATTAGGCTACTTCTAGCTGGCAGTTTGCTGTGAAACAAAAGAATGATGTTAGTGTTTTGTGACGTTTCTTCTACAAATTGCCTTACACCAGCGTGTGCAAGGAGGCCCAGGGATAGAGAACAAAGAGCACACAGAGTTATGCCTGCCTATCATAGCTTGGACAACATGTCATGGTTAGAGTTTGATTTTTATTATTATTTTTCATTTCTTTACTTCAAGAGCAAATCTTTCCTGATGCCACAGTAGTAATAAAAAAAAATTTAAACAAAAATGGGCAGAAAGTTAATAACTGAGGTACTCCCCAGTACAGTGGCCCAGTTCTCCCACACTCTCTACTATTTTCCAGCATCCACAGCAAGAAACTTGGTGAGGAAGGGGGAGACTTGTTTCAGTCTTCCCCCCTCCATCCCTTGTACAGAATACTAACTGCTGACTAATTTTAGTGTGTGTGGTTTGTGGTTTGTTTTTTTTTTTTTTTCCTCCTCACCAAAAAGTTCAGGAATATACTAGCTGTGACTGATGACCTAAAGCTGTACCCCAATCACTCTATGGATTTAGCTTTATTTACTCCCCTGGAAATTATAATGCTTCCTGTGCTGATGCACTGATTTAGAATCAGTTACTATTGTACCGTCACTAAGTGTTACCAAGGACTAATTTTTGTTATTGTATCCAGATACTGTCAGCATGCCGAATGTAACTTGAATTTACCTGTTCAGTAAGATATGTATGTATATTTTTAAGTACTGTGGTTGATAAGTCACTAGCATTTTATCCATAGTTCTTTTGGAATTATGTTAATATTAATAAATTTACATTAATTTTAGACACTTTTATTAATCCTAAGAATTTATGCAGTTCAATTAATAATGCAAGTGTTGTACTTGGGAACTGTTGTGACACTCCGTAGAGGTATCACTCCATGATTATTGCACTCCTTAACAGGCTAATTTTCTAAGATAATGGTAGGTATTTCCACTATCTGCCACATTTCTTTCTCAATAGGAAAAATAGGAAGGATAGTGAGAATTGCTGACATAAGAGAATCTGTGCTGTCAAGAAGTAGAACAGCAGCATTCACCAAAATACTATGGTTAGAAGACAAAACATCCAGTTGAGTGTTAAAATGGGTATTTTCACATTATGAGATGAGTCCCACTTAGCTAAAGATGCATTACTAGACTGAAAATATTCACATCATCATGTTTTTGAGTTTAATTCCGTGTCATACCCTGGTCCATCTGTCTGTTCCACTCCCTCCCGCACCCCATTTTGGAACAGAAAATATGGGCAGAAAAGTGCCTTTTTAATGATTCAAGGTATATTTGAATTCGATGATGTAAGCTTATAACAGGCATTTCAGTTGAGCAAAATTATAAGCTACTGGACTTGACCCAAGAATGACTGGGTTAAATTGGAGCAATCTAAGCACACAGGCTCCTTTGTGAGCCTTCAAAGGTGAAGAGCTTGGAATAGCAGATAAATCATGTAAGATGCACATGCTTTTATTTGCCAACAGCTCCTGCATCATGGAAAACAGAGCAGCACAACAGACCTGACCATTAGAACAAGTACAGCACAAGAAATGACCTTTTTATTTTATAGCCATCATTATCATCCTTTTCACTGAAACACATTGCTGTTTAGATATTTGTTTAAAAACCAAACTACTACTTGTTCTAGAACAGAGAATTTTCTTCTCCCTTTGCATCATTTTCTACTTATCTGACTCAATGGAACACTGCTGCCTTCCTACCCTTCTGCTAAACAGATTGGGGTAATCATGTGGAATATAAAAAATTTCAGCATAGAAGATAAATATTTGATCTGTTCTCAAAGGCAATTTTTAAGCTTTAACCAAAATCTCTGCAGCCATCTGAACCTTTAAAGAAGGTTGGAGGTGGGAGAGCAGTTTGTGTGTTCTGTAAATCTTATCTAAATATAATATACCTACACATTAAGTAATGAAGGGAAAGATTGCAAAGCAAAGCAGTGTCTTGGATTTACAGAGCTCAGTACAAAAAAAGCAAGATTCTGAAACCTCAGATGAACATTTTCAAGGATAACTTAGGTATGTAAGAGTTTGAAAAAAGTGGGTTTGGAACTTTTGCCTTTTGACCCTGTGTGTTATCAAATGCATTTTGTGCTTTTCTAAAGCATAACAAGAAAGCTTCTGGTAGCAGTTTACGTGGATCTGAAAGCATCTCTGTGGCACACCTGTAGTAAAAGTCTCCAAATCCAATGAGGGGAAAAAAAAGTCCTAAGTCCTACAATAGTTGCTGCACTCTGAATGTTCTTAAGTTTTTGTTTTCCTCTGAGTAACTCTACCTCCAGACCAAAACTGCAGACCAACACAGCTACCTAAACATTCCTGAATGGAAAGGAGACACAAATTCCTACCTTCTTTATGCCACTCAATTCAGCTGGGTGTAACATCCAAGCCTATTAGTACTGACAACACCAAGAAAAAGGGGCATCTTTCCCAGAAAGAGTGAATAAATCTGAGTACTCCAAATTGTTGGATAACTCCTAGATTTATTAGGATAATAGCTATTTCATAACAGACTTTTTTTTTTAAAGAAACACTATAAAAGAATCAAAGCTTTAACCAATTTTAAATACCACTTTCCAAAACAATTTTCTTTCTGAAGTCAAGTGAATGTAGATATGAAATACACAAGGACCCATTCTACCCAAGAGGTGATGTCCTTTGAGGTTCTTAAGCACTCCCACCTTCCAAGTGTTTCAAAGGTACCACCATACCTAACACTGACAAGCTGGGGATCCACATTTTGGCATCGAGAGCAGAAGTAAATCATCCTGTTGTTCTCTCCTAAACGACACACAGTGATCTTCCCACTGCACTGACCAGAGGTCGGGCGCTTATATACTTTGTAGTGCTTGTAGAGTGGAGATCCAATTTTGCGGCACTAAAACAGAACATGTTTAAAGCCCATGTTAAAGACCCAGTATAAACTTTATGTCAGTTCAACCAAAGCTAAAATAAAGACCCCTGTGTAAACTGACAGCTCAATGACTATACAAAGATATTTAAGGCATGCTCATATGGGCCATTACCTGTATTTTATATTCTTTTATGAAAAGGATTGAGTTTTGATTGGGTGTAACAGTGTGTGGAATTCCGCACGTGATGGAATAAAGGCATAAGACAAAAAGCCATAATGGCATTGTGCCAGCAAATAAATGCTAGGCACTCCCAGAGTAAAGCACCAGTTGTCTTTGACCTGGGAGCCACAGAGGTGTTCCTAAAGAGCAGATAAACTCCACTCTATTCAGCACAGAAAACAAAAATAAACCAAACAAACCATGAAACCAACCACCTTCCCTCACCCCCAAAAGAGCCAAAAAACACACCAAAGAGCCAACTCAGACCTGATGCTGTAACCCAGGTGAGTCAGCCTCCCAAACCCTGACTGAGAAGAGCTGAGCAATGCAGAAATATTGTAGAGATTCTGTAGCAGTCAAGTAGCATTGGGTAAAGCTTCTCAGCTTTATCTCAGCACTGGCCATGCCTAAGAAAAACCACTTGGCACTATGGCCAACTCCCCAGATCCTGTCAGAGTCATTAAGTACAGTACAAGCCCGAAGGGCACAGGAATCTTAAGAGCCTTCAGAGGGCTGACAAGCAGGCACAACTCACAAAACAAATCACGTGGAGTCGGCATAGACAAACCCCAGATAAAACTGGCAGAAAACCAAAACCAGTGAGGAAAAGCCCGGTAGATATGCAGCCAGCTCTGCAGAGCCACATGAGTTTCTGCACTACAACTGCAGTTCCTTGGGCACAGTTCAAAGGATACCACAGCTGGCCAGGCAATACCAGCCCAACTCAGGCAGAGTTCAATAGCTCTAGCTCCAGAATGCATGAAGACCCTTGGAGTTCTCCCAAAAAAAACCCAGTGTATTTTCTTCTGCTGTGCTTTAACTCATCAGCCTCACCAAATGAGAGTGAATTACTAGACTGTAACAGCAAAAGCAATCAGAAGAAATTACTAATGCATATTTGCATGAATATTCACAAGAAATTCGCTTTCTCC
Source organism: Heliornis fulica (assembly GCA_013399135.1). Classification (NCBI taxonomy): domain Eukaryota; kingdom Metazoa; phylum Chordata; class Aves; order Gruiformes; family Heliornithidae; genus Heliornis; species Heliornis fulica. The sequence continues at coordinate 16,918 of VXBZ01002966.1, forward strand.
TCAAGTTTTACAGTTAGTTTCCTACTAATAGATTCTTCCTATAGTTATTTAAAAACCAAATAAAACCATCAGTTTGTTTTTTTTAACTCAACAAGATTCCTCAACTTTGCATCTGTAGGGTGTTACTACAAATTGTATAGCATTACTGTAAACATTCTATAATAGTCTATAACATATTAGCCTATTTTTGTCCTGTTGTCTTAGAGACACCAGAGGGGCTAGCTCTCCTTTAAAGGCAGTTGACTGGTGAATACTTGGTAAACATAGATATATACGTTTTGAAAATGGCTGAACTGAGCAACAGAAAGATTATTTTGCTTGTTTAGTGCCAGTCTAGAAGCCCATGACACATGAAAAATTTTCTAAAATTATAGCTTTTGCAAAACTGAATACCAGCCCTTTACTCTAGGCTTCAATATGAAGTCTGGAAAATGAAAAGATCTCCCCAGCCAACAGACTAAACTGCTCTTCAATGGGCTGAAGGAAAGGAGACTATTTAAGCAGACTATTAAGCAAATTACTTTGTTAGCCTGTGTGATTGAAGGACATTATCAGGAAAGCTAGGTGATCTCCTAGCTTAAAAAAAAAAAACCACAACCAAACCCAGGAAAGAATTTTTAGCAACACTAGCTCCTTGTCTTTTCTGAATTCCAAGAGAAAATTATTTCATTGTTGCTGTTCATTACTCTGCATACAGCTTAAGAAAGAAAAACATACAAGAATTAGGTCAGATTTTCTCTTGTTCTGCTTTGGCAAATTGAAGAGCAGCCAGGAATTACAGCTTTTACAGGGGAAGAAGTGAGATCCCACTGAAGTTGTGGCAGTAAGGAGAAGCTAGAATTTACTTGACTTTAGCAACCAAACCCATTGTTTCAGTTAGAAAAAAACCAAACTACAACGTGTCAGAAGTTAGAATTTATTTAGTCAAATAGTACTTGCTATTTCAGGTTTCATAAAGGAAGCCACATGAATTAACTTCACACTCCCTGAGGCAATCTCTAGTTCCCGATTTGAAGAGTCGCCTTAACGTTATCATACATACAAGGGTGTGCTTAACCTGCACCAATTCTGACACATTCCCAGTGACGTTACAGCACATGCACAGCAGAACCGAACTGGCCCTCAGGCAGCATCTGTCAAACTCCTCTGCTGCAACCAGGCCAAGCTATGCACTGTCTCAGTCTAGACTCTCCCACCTTTCCACCATTCTAAAATTCACAATTAATTAAGAACGTACAAACCAACATCCCTATTCATGGAAATGCTTGTCCTGTTGCATTTTTTTTTCTTTACTGTTTTCCTTAGATGATTACATACAGCTAACATGCTGGAGTCAAATTTTGGAGGTTTCTCAGAAACATATGCCAATACCTTATAAAAAAGAAGGGTGAAATCGTGTGTCATTTTCACCAGGTGACGTATATGCTCATCTGTCAGTTGGCAAATCTGCAAGACAAGAATGAATTTTAGAATATTACAATACTAAGGGACAACAGCGGAAAGACCTATAATACAGGGGTGACTGAACACCCTCTGCTGAAGTGGAATTGCATTGCTTCTTGTCATGATAATCCTCTGGTTTTACATATACATCAGTAAAAGAGTGCATTTTCACATTCTATACTGCACAAACTCACTATATGAATACCAGTGTCCTTTGCCTCATGCATGGCAAATGTTAGGCAAAAATTTAATGTGTCTTCCTCTATACTGACCTGAGTTCCCGATGACAGGATCATGCAGAAATAACAACTCTTAGCTCCCCCTTAACATCCTCATGGATTATGTCCCCTAAGAGGGCAACCTGAGGGAGCTGGGCTTGTTCAGCCTGTAGGAGGCTAGAGGGGCAAACCTCATTGCAGCTTTCCGGTACTTAAAGGGAGTGTATAGACAGGAGGGGAATCAGATTTTTTCAAGGGTAGATAGTGGTAGGACAAGGGGATTGAAGCTGGAGTGGAGAAGTTTTAGATAAGGTATCAGAGGAAAGCTCTTTACGGGAAGAGTGGTGAGATGCTGGAATGGGCTGCCCAGAGATGTGTCGGATGCCCCAACCCTGGAGGTGTTCAAGGCTGGGTTGGATGGGGCCCTGGGCAACCCTGAATAGATGCAGGCCTGGAGGTTGGTGGCCCAGCCTGTGGCATGGGGGTTGGAACTTGATGATCTTTGGGGTCCCTTCCAGCCTAAACCATTCTGTCATTTTTGTTATATCTATCATCAGAGGCTCTTTCCTATGAGAGATCTTAAAGAAGGCATCATAATTAGAGAGATATATTAACCAAATAACATTACGAGTTTTAACAAAAATGTTAAAGCAATTTTTCTTTCCTCTTCCAGCTCACATTGCAGAGACAATTCAAATCCAGATCAGTCCTACAAAGAACTTCCAGAAATACTAAGCTTAAAAAATCCACAACTTTTTAGTTACTGTCTTCACCAGCTTTCCTTTATATTCTGTGTAAACTCAATCTGGTTTGCAGATATCAGACTACTTTTCAACAAAGGTTTGGAGATGCACACTTGAAGACACTAACAAGAAGAAAAAAGTATGGTAAACACAGTAGAAAAGTGATGTCAGCTAGCAAGACCAGAATAGAAGAAGCAGCAGCAAAAACATTCAACTCTCCACCATAAACTATTTTGGATAGTAAGTGAACAAAGAAAACCTGAGCACTCTTCATTTTACTTGACTTATATGCTGATAATTTAATGGCAACAGAATGGGATGCCAGACAAAGTCAGAATTTGGAAATTAAAGCTTCTCCTTATTAGGAAATCCATTTAAGTTGTAAAAGAGAAGGCTTAGCCCCCCAAAAAATACATCCACTCTGAGGCAGAAGCAGCAGCAATGCTACATGTTCCAAGGATTGCTATGACAAGTATCTCCAGTTACAATGATAAAACATTAATTTAGTATCTTAGAGTAACATAAGAAATATCAGATGGTAAAACAAAGGTAAGAAGATGATAAAACATTATTTAAATATGTATTGACATTCCAAACACTTTCATGTCATTCAAAACAATCTTGAGATATTCACCCACCTTAACAGCTGGATGGAGACCACTGTCAAACAGTGCTTCATTTTTTATGATATTTCCCACGCCAGGTAATACTGCTTGATCCAGTAACACATCACACAGCATACGGGTTTTCTGTTGCTTAATCTCACTTTGTGCTCTTACAGAGCTAAACTTTGGAAAGCAGACATCCAAGCTTTCCATCATTCTCACTTTCCTCTCACTCTCAGCTGCACTTCTGGAAGATAAAGACACATTAACATTTATTTTACTTCTATGCTAATATAGCAACATGGTTTTAAAAACAACACATGAAAGTATAATAGAACATTATACGCAGATAATAGAAACCATGAAGATACCAGTGACAGGAAGAGGCCACTAACATGCATGTATTATTGACCTGTGGTATCTGATCCAACATACGAGAAATTGTCCTCATTTTATTCATACTAGTTTGAGAAATAATTACCAAATCCTTGCTTTAAAAGGACTTCCAACACAGAAAGTCCAGGAGTTTGGACCATCAAGCATAATTACCAGTATGGTGACATGATCCAGTAGTTACAACATGAAAATAAAAGATCATTTTCTTAAACCTTGATTTATGTTAGGTTTAGCATGATCATAAATTGAAGAACAAATTGTTTGAAAATAATACGGTACAAGAAGTTTCACGCTTGCCTGAGCTTTTATAATTTGTATATTAAATATGCATATTTATTTTACTTGAATTTACATGCTCCTTTTCACCCAAGAGGCTCTAATGCTTTAAAATCAAGCTTGCTATGTTGTTTTTATTAGCAGTGAGAAGTACAATGCTGATGGACGAAAATATCCTCTTAACGTCAATTACAAAAATTATACCAAATTGTTTCCAAAATAAAAAACAAACTCAACAACAAAAGAAAAATAAAACCACAACCTTGGGAGCATAATACGAAACCAGCAATCATCACATGTTCTTATTCTTTTTAAGGAAGCCAGAGCTGCGTGGAAATTTAAGAAGCAATGGGGTTCAGCAGTCGGATAGTACAACTTTCATTCCCAGTCTTGACGCTATCTAATGAGGCTATGGCATAAAAGTACTTCAACTACTTGTAAACTCTGACACATGTTACAAGTCACCATTCCAACAAATATGATATGTTTAGAAAATTCTGGGTTGTTTCTTTGTGTCTGTGATGGCTTTCATCTCATCCAAGCACTTAAATTGTGTGTGATTTCTTCCCTACATTCTTAGAAGAATGTTACGAAAATAAATAAGCTGTGTTTAAGTTGATTAGTCTCTGCTTTACCTGTACTCCACTGTCACCTCAAAAAAACAAACAGTGTCCTCCGTAAACTGTATCTCCAAAACAGGCAGTGCTCCATTTCTGTCTTTGCTTCCATCAGGATTAATGCGCATGGAACCATTCATTCCAAAGTGAATCCTCAGAGAAAAAGAGAGTTCTTATGGGTATTTTATCTGAGCAATGTCTCCAAGCATTATACTAGTCTATTTCTGAAGTTAGTATTCTTACCTAACCAAGTTGGTACGTATGAGCATTAATTCTAGTCATTAGGAATAATACAGCAACAATCGTACTGCTCAATTCCCAGGGAGGAACCCTCCTCAAGTCAGAAACAGTCTGAGACACAGCCATCTTCCAGTGGGCTTCATAGTTCATTATACAGAAGTCAAACCTGAGCATCAACTAAGACACTTTGCTGCTGCTGTACTGCACCTAAAAGTCTTTTCACTCAACATGCTGGCCTGCCAACGCAAGCTCTCAAGTCCTCAGGGAGGCTGAAAAAAATGAGGCTACTTTACCAGACAACTTTCTGTTACATCAGACAGAAGTCACCTGGTAGGAAAGATTTCAGTCCTCCTCACATTGCCAACACTTATCATATGAAAGCTATTTCCAATAACACCATAAACAAAGTAATTAACATCTGCCATATGTTGTTTTCTGCCTTTTCTTTGCCTACCACCAAGGCAAAACCTGCAGGTCAATTAAAAATTAGTATAAGAAATACACTGAAAAGCGCACAGATGGCAAAGGAGCGGAACAGACTCTTTCAAGCATTCCTTTTACAGATCACTAATGCTTTAAGAGGTCTTACATTTTTTAATATATTCCAGTGGGAGCCAGCATACATGAGCCAAGGACAAGTTTGAATATGGTCTCACACATTTTATTTATTAAGAATCCACATGGTACATTCAATTCCTAAAAATACATAAAACAGGGGGAGTGTCCTACTTCTATACACTGAAAATCAGAAGAGGTGGATTATTTTATAGCTACAAAAAGATTTAACACATGAAGCTACACAAACTACCAAAGAAATAGACAACTGTATGTATATTTCCCTCTTACATTTCAGGAAAGATAGGCATCCTAAATATTTGCAGATAGGGTTAGACAATATTTCATTAAGTATAGTTTTAAAGCCAACTTTTCAATAGCAACTCTCCATCACAGCATTAATTCTTTTGTTTTGTTTTTTTTTTTTAATTTTTTTATGAACCTACAAAACATGCAGCCCACACAAGTCTCTCCTACACAGCTAAGTATCTGAGAATTACTTTTTTTTTAACATTCACTGATTAAAGTGACTTTCAAGGCAAAATTGATAAAAATAATCCTCAGATTCCCAAAATACCTTCAGTGACTTTAATGTCCTTGTTTAAATGGACATCAAAAAGGAGAAGTACTAATTTCTTCAGGAGGTGTCATTGCTTATTTGTACTCCTAGAAAAAAAAAAGCTTTGACTGCCCACCATGGATTTCAAATATACTGAACTTCATTTGCTAATTGCTATCTGCATCATGGCAACACTTCAAAAGTATCCTCCTCATTTGCAAGTCAGGCAAGCAGTAGCTAAACTGTATCAAAAAATTTCATGGTCAGGTTATCTTCTGCCACCAGGCAGTCCTTCCCCACTTGAGAAAATCCAAGAGCATAAAATGAGTTAATAACCCTTCAGGGCCCAGTCTTCCCCAAGACACGTCTAACAGCATTTCAGTACAACCACCATCGTTTTACAGGTAATCTTAGCAGGTGAGAAAAGCTGGTTTTGTGAAACTGAGAAACTACGTAAAGAATCTGTGTATCAGTAACCCTCCTCATTACAAGGAAGTCCTTGAGCTAACTTGAGTAGAGAAAAATAACAAGTCCTCTGAAGGCCTGTTTCTTATTTCCTCTCCCAGTAACAATGATGGCAGCCAGTCTTAAAACCACTGCATTTTCTGAAGCCTTCCTCTACCTCCCATCAACATCTTAAAGATTCACAACATACGTTTTTAAAACAAAAGAATTAAGATATTAACTATCAGATAACACATAACTTCTGCCTCCTGTGTAGATGAGACCTTTCCTGTACATAAATTCTACAATATTTCCAACCAGGGACATGACTGAAAGGACTTCTTCCATACATTTTCCAGAGCTACAATAACTCACGAACCAATTAAACTTTTAAGCTTAATATGAAAACAATAACTAAAGGTTGTTTTCATTAAATACAGTAAGTATTGTACATTGCCTAGAAAATTTAAGATCTTTCAGGGTTTATATTTTCAGGGATTATATTTTCCATACTAGATCACGTTTTTTTTCTCTTTGAAGAGAACTTTTGAAAATGCTTACTTACACTCCTTATTACTAAGTGGTTTTTTTCTGATTCAATTTTTTATTGTATAATTTATTCTTTTGATTATCCAGTCAACGTGTAGTACACAAAATAGATTTAAGAGAGGGTAACATCTGTATCCGTTACCTCCCATGATCTTTATTTTTAATCTTCTCTTATTACTGACATATTTTTCTCTTTAAAACATGCCTTTCCTTCTCCATTTCTATTTAAGAAAGCACAACACAAGGAAGACAAACAAAGACTGGTACATGCTTGTAAGACATGTCACACTTCTCTAGCACTAAGAGAAACAAGCATTAAGGCCCTGCTACCGAAGATCAGTCTACACATCATCCCAGGTAATAATGCTAATATACTAATTCCTTTGTCTGGTATGCAGCCACCATAAACTGTTGTACTGGCAGGCAAGCATTTCCAGTTCCATCGCCCTCGTGTAACAGCAGTGCCACTGACAAAACATTACGTCAGAGAATTGCACAGAATTTGTTGGTATTATGGATTTTAAATGAACAAAAATCACAACCTTACACTTTTGTTTAAGATCACTCGCTAGGTAAAAATATTACACTGAACACAGAAGTGACATCGCTTTCCTGTTTAAAGATTTTGAAAGATTGCAAGAAGTGTAAAATAAAATAGAGATTTTTTAAATAATCTATTGCATTGCCCATTTAGTTAGATCTATTTTAGCTGACTTTGGAGTACAGAAGCATATTCTACAAGAAAAAAGTACACTAGATTCCAAATACAACCTCAGTGGCTAGCACAAGGAGATCTCCAAGGAGTTAAAGCATTTGACAAAATTCTAAACATGCCAACAAACCTCTAAAAAGCTCTACAAAGCGTGGACAAACATTTGGTAGCTTTACCATTTGTCTAAGAGTCATGGTTTCACTAGAAAATTAATGAGGTACATTTATTATAACAAAACCATTCACCTGCCAAATTTCAAACCATAGGTCTAAACCAAGGAGCTATTAATACCATCAAAAGAAAGATAGTGTAAATGCACACATGCAGAATATTTCAAGTCTAGCAATTTTTTCCACACAAATTTATTACCAGAATTAAAACATTACAATTTAAGCCCGGAAACTCAAGTCTAAATATCTTCAGGAAAGTTAAAAAAAATTGCAACTACAGTTTGTAGATTTTAAGTAACTGCATGCACTTCTCTGAATTTTGTCCCTAGAAAATACAATCCTGTTTGAAACAAAACATTTTAAGGAATAACTGTCCTTTTCAGGTACCTTTACATGGACTAAGCAGTAAATTATTTAAAAGCCTAAGTGACTATATCCAGTACCTCCAGCACTGCGGAGAGGCTGCTGAGAAGTCTCTCCATAATGCTAAGTTTCAAACCGCCAAAACTGACATTACCAAGACCAAGNCTTCTTAAGTAGCTCTACCAAAACTATTGAGACTATTAACCCAGGAAGCATAGAGTCAGTATTGCTAATGCTATTGTAACTTTGGTCATTCTTTTCCAAACTGAAACAACACATCTTTTTTATCTGGCTCTTTTATGCCATTTCTTTTAGGCTTCCTTATTCACAATAAGGCTTTCAGGCTGATGTATACTAAACAGGTATAGTCTGAACAGCAAATACTTGTCAGTGCCTGTGTCACTGCGTGACATCATTCTGTTCCAAGTAAAGGACTCTGCAAGTCCTGCAAATGCTGAACTTCAATTTCTGCCAGCCTATTTTCCTCAGCCTGCAAATACCCCCCAGTTAGCACCTCAAGGTCCACACAGGCCCTGCTGAAACCTGCAAGCAGTATATTCGCTGTCACACAGACGCCCTAACTGCAAGGCACAGACTTGTGTGTACCAGCCCTTCAATCACAACACTCAATTGCAATGCAAATCTGTATGAAAGCGACTAGCCAATCAGCAAGGCTTCAGCTAGTCAGTGAAATTTCAGAACTACTCTCTCTATACAATCTCCCACTCTATTATTACCTTGATATTACATATATTTAGAGGGTTTTGCGGTTATTATTCTGTCAAGTAGAAAAAATATTTTTGCATAATGACAACATAATTACTGAAATCTGAAGAAAGCAAAATTTTGCTCTCGTGTAAATAGTTCATCCCTTCCAATAAGGATATTAAAGCTGGCATGCAACAAGGTTTGTTTTAGCTTTCAGTTGCTAAGGTTTGTTTAAACTAAATCAGAGAAAGAAGCAATCAGAATGGAAAACTAACTTGTTTTTT